>JALGQZ010000007.1:13505721-13662877 GCA_023105745.1 Austropuccinia psidii | reverse complement strand
AGAAACCAGTTAAAACTGTTTTTATTATGATGGTTTTATCTTAAGGGTAGTTTTACCCTCTTGGCAACAGCTAAAACTACCCCAGTTGGTATCAAAACCTCATCATCAATTGAGTCCACAGACCCTGTAACTCAATTCCAGGCCAAAAGTGATGAACTTTTGCGTGAATTTTGACATCCCACGCCTGTCAGCAAGGATTTTGGGGGTCTAGCTCCCCCTTAGAGCTGGAGTTCCTTTTCCCCCCCAAATTTAATCTTTCCAATTTATTTTTCCTTTAATTCCTCATCATGTATTATACTTATAATTTACACATGTAATTCAATTCAATTGTACAGTACAATACAGTAATAATTGACACCTCATATGTAAATCAAAGTTCACTTATGTAATACACGCGCACATTTTGACATTTCAATTGAATTCAATTGAAAATACTTTAATTCCTCATAACTTCTAAACTAAACACAACACCTCAATTTTAACACAAAAATTGATGGTTAACACCACATGTGGTGTGAATTAAATTAAGGTTTTGAGGATTTTCAACTTTTGTATTGAAAATACTAAAAACTTAATTTAAGCTTATTTAGAGTTGAGTTACAAAAATTTCACTCAGAGGTGACCCCACCTGATTTTTTATGAGGAATCCAATGGTGAAATAAAATTTATATGTTTATTTATTGGATAAAAAGTTATAATAAATTTTATTTAACTTTTTTCCAAATTTATTTATTTTTTCACAATTTTGTTAAAATTTCATTTTTACTTAAATTTTTCAAGTATAAATGTAATTTTATATTTACAAAATTTAAAGTAATTTTATTTTTAAATTATAATTAATTTTTTATTTTTAATATAATTTTATATTTATATTTTTTATTTTTATTTTTAATAATATAAATAAATTTATTTTATTTATATTAATATGTTATTTTTTATATTTGTGGTCTTTTGGGTATATGAAATTACCTCTAAGGCTCACATTCCCTCCCCCTAAAAAAGAATATTACTTTGTAATATTGGTGTTTCTAGTGTGTCTGAATCTCCTCAGGAGTTTGGTGGCTTCTGGTATATCTTTCTCTTCTAACCATTCATCTTCACAAGTTGGGTCACTGTACCTAACAAGGTATTCCCTTACTTTCTTGGTTCTTAATTTCCTTTCTTTAAGAACTTTGGTTATTTTCTTAGTACCAGATGTCTCAATAGGGGGTATAACTTGGGGAATCTTATTCCTCAAGGGAAATTTCTCAGCATCACTAGATTTTTATGGCTTTATCAAGCTTACTGGAAATGTAGGGTGCTTATTGCTAAGTTCTTCAGATGACTCTACTTCAACAGCATTTTCTCCATGGAGGGCCTTAATCACAAAAGGTCCTGCAAAGGAGTCTTTTAACTTTTTACATCCTTTGATGTTATTGAAGTTAGTGGTGGATACAAGAACTAGGTCCCCCACTTTGAAATCTGGAGTTGCATGAGATTTATCCCATTTGTCTTTAGCATATGCAAAAGAGTCCTCCATGCATCTCACTGCATGCTTTCTAGCTTTGTCTAGCATTCCTTTGAAGCTAGCAGCTGTGGGATGTATTTCAATTAAGTCTTTCCTCAAGGAATCTTGGGGTAACTTGGGGTTCCATCCTTTTTCTAGAATAGCAGGAGTCTGATTGGTACTGGAATGGATTGATGTTTTATATGCTAATTCCAGTGCTGGTAACAGAGTACACCAATCATGGGTAAATCCATCACAATCTTTGAATTCAAGGCCATATGCACAAAATCTTCTCACCATGTCCTCTAAGGTTTGGATCATTCTTTCAGCCAGACCATCAGTTTGTGGGTGGTAGGCTGTAGAGAAAGACAGTTTTGTGCCAAATAATTGGTGAAGATTTGTCCATAGAGCTGAAGTGAATTTGGGATCTCTATCACTGATGATATTTGTAAATATCCCAGTCCATGACACTACTCTATTCCATATCAGAAGAGCTGTATCCATGGCTGTATCATCTTTGTGACATGGTAAAAAGATTGGAGTTTTACTGAATCTGTCCACAATTACTAGGCAAGCATTATAGCTCCTGTCACCTCCTGGTGGTAGGCCAGTTACCCAATCCATATGGACAATTTCCCAAGGTCTGTTTGGTTCTTGGATTTTCATCATATTTCCAAGTCTTTTGCCAGTGGATTTATTTGCCTTTTGGCATCTGTCACAGGTTTTGCAATATTCTGCAACATCTTTTTGCCACATTGGCCACCATATGCAGGTCTTTACTTTCTCTCTTGTTCTGTCCTCAGAAAGATGTCCTGAAAAGGGACTATCATGGCATTCTTTCAGTACAAGATTGATTAATGACCTGTCTACAACTGTCATGACACATGTGTGCTTGGTTCTGTGGTAAATTATACCATCCAGTAGGTGAAATCTCCCTTCATTATAAGATTTTCTCCATACTTCATCCAAGGCATGTATTAGAGAGTTGTCTTTACAGTCTTTGTTAAGTAATTGGCATAAGATGCTACAATTCTTATCTTGAGTGTAACTATTTCTGACTTCTTCAAAGAAGGTGGTGTTCAAGTCTGTAACACTTATTCCTTCTATTGGAATTTGTGGTGAAGCTTCTTCTGGAACATAAGCAGGATTATCAATGTTATTTGGTAATGGCCATCTGCTTAGTCCATCTGCATTCTTATGAATATTCCCATCCTTATGAACAATAGTCATATTGCCTCTGTATTCTTGTATGGCTATTTGCCATCTGAGCATGTGTCTGTTAGGTGTTTTCATGTTCAAAAGTGATTTCACAGCTGTACAATCTGTTATTACTTCAAAAACACATCCCTCTAAGAAATAGTTCAATTTCTCTAAGGCCCAGACAAGGCATAGACATTCCATTTGACTTGCTCCATATCTGGCTTCAGTTGGTTTGATTTGCCTGGATATGAAACATATTGGTCCTTCTACAGGTTTGTCATTTATGATCTGAACTTGGTGAAGTGCAGCACCTAGTCCATCCCCTGATGCATCAATATACAGTTTGAAAGGCAATTTAAAGTCTGGCATCAGTAAGAGTGGAGCAGTGGTCAATGCTTCTCTTAGAGACTCAAAAGCTTTGACTCTGTCAACAGTCATCTCAAATACTGTGTCTTTGTCACACAACTTATAAAGTGGTCTTGCTATGGATGCAAAGTCTTTAATGTGTTGCCTGTAATATCCTGCAAAACCTAAGAATGACTGAATTTCCTTCTTATTCTGAGGCATGGGTTTTAACAATACTGCTGCAACTTTGTTTTTATCAATTCCAAGGGACAAACCAGATACAACATGTCCTAGTGCCTTAAGTTCTTTAAATCCAAAATGACATTTCTTCAAGGAGATTTTCATGTTTACTGATTGGATTTTTGTCAAAACTCTTGATAATCTGTACATGTGCTCCTCCCAAGTCTTTGAACAGATAATAATGTCATCAATGTAAATGATTAACCATCCCTCTGAGAGTTCTTCAGGGAAGATTTCATTCATCATTCTTTGGAAGTGTGAAGGTGCATTTTTGATACCAAAGGGCATCCTTAAGTATTCATACACTCCACAATGAACAATAATTCTCAAGTATTTTCTTGCTCCTGGTGTTACTACATTTTGATGGAATCCTTTAAGGGCATCCATAGTGGTTATATACACTGCTTGAGATATTTGAGTAAGGGCAATTTGGATTTTTGGTATTGGGTATCTGTCTGGAACAGTGTAAGTGTTCAGAGCTCTAAAGTCCCCAACCATTCTGGATTTTCCATTATGCCACGCCACTATGACTGGTGTAGTTATTTCTACTTCCTCATTGTGGCCTACTTTTCTTATTACACCAAGGTCTAGAAGTTCTTTGATATGAATTTCTAGAGCTTCTCTTGATTTTGGACTTGCTGGATAAGCAGGTCTTCTTAAGAGTGGTGGATAAGGTCTCTCAATGTTAAGAATGATGTCAACTTCATGACCAATAATTGCTCCCAGAGGTTCTTTGTCTGTAGCAAATGCTCCTTTGTGGTCATACAAAAGGGAAGAAAGTTCATTTTCTTGTTTATCAGTCAGATGAAGGCTTATCTCAGCCTCATTTAACTGTTCAGACTTGAATTTTTCTAACTCTAAGTTGACTGGTGATACTTTGTTTACTGTAATTTGTCTTTTAAATGGTAAAAAGGCAAATTTCTGGCGCTTATTGTCCCCAATTGTAAAGTATCTGTCTTTGTTATTATGTAAATCTATCCCATACATGATCAAATAGTCATTTCCCAATATAAAATGGGTACTAGGCAATTTTCCATAACAACAAATTCAACTGTGATCCTTAAATTCCCATTTATGTGTGGGAATATGACATTGGTCTCAAAGATTCCTAATGCTTTCATTGGGTTACTTGCACTGTTGAATTTTATACCATCAATTGGTAACAATTGGTCTTCAAAATTTGGTACACAAGTCTTAAGAAAAGATTTTCCAACACAAGAGCAGAAGGCTCCTGGGTCAAGCAAAAGTTTGGTGGGTTTGTTGTCAATTACCACTTCTGTTATACAGGAGTTACCAGCTGTATAACCTTTTCCTCTGTTTGGTTTTGTCTTCATAAGTTGTGCATCTTGAACTTTTGATAAATCAACTTGACCATTGCTCAATTGTGGTAAGTGGGAATAAGATTCCATGATGTCAAAAGTGGCATTGATATTTTCTATATCTTTTGAAGATTCAGAAAATATGGATGACTTATCATCTGAATTGTCTTCAATTATGTCTTCTTTTTCAACATCTGGTTCTTTTTCAATGTCAATTTCATTGATTTTCCCCCTTTTTGGACATGTATTGGCTAAATGGGTGGTGCTTTGGCAAATATGGCATTTTCTGACTGTATCTGCAGATTTATATTTAATATTACTAGAATTTTCTTTGGGGTTTTTGTCCACAGAATCTTTCCAAGGTGTATTAAACCTTGTTTTAAGATTCACCCTACTAGAACCAATTTTGGTTCTGGTGGTTACTTCTTCTAGTATATTGATAATATCCTCTGCTGAAGATTGTTCAGTAGTCCTGCTTTTGACAGCATGCTCTAAGTCACCTCCACATTGTCTCAGAATTTTTCTATGGATCATAAATTCTGACATGTCAGGATATAATGCTGTTAATCTGTCCTTTTGTTGGCAAAACCATGGTAAAGCTTTGTCTTTATCAGCATTAAATTTGGCAGATTCAAAGGCTGTTTCAACTTTAAACCTCCAAGCATTATTTGCCCATTTGTTGATGATTTGGGTTTTCCACCAAGTCCAACTCTGGTGTCCATGTGCTTGTCTTATTTTGATGTACCATCTGTGAGCTGATCTGGTAAACAAGGTGTTAAACCTGGCTGTTACCAATCTGTCTGGTAATTCAAAATCCTCTTTGATCATGTCAATACCTCTAATGAATTCCATATGGTCATACTCTCCTTCACCACTGAAGTGAGGCCATTCTTTAAGTTTTGGAACTTCTTTCAAGAGTGCTTGGCCCATTGATGGTTCCAAGTTATGAAAAGAAGTGGATAATTCATTTTTTAATTGTGAATTATCAGGATCCAATACTTGTGGATTTGAAATTCTTGTGCCCTCATTTTGATTTAGAGGTGTAGACATTCTTGGTAAGGTGTTCAGTAATTGTTCAATGTCATTCATTTTACTGTTGCTACACCTTTGGGAATTTCTGTATTCATGTTGGAAGCTTTGTATTAAATTTATTACTTCAATTTTATAAATGTCTTCTTTATGTGTAAGTTCTTGCCATAACTCTGTCTGTCTTGTATTATCAGCAGTGACTTGATTCAATTTCATTGATAATTTTGATACTTCTTCTTGTGAAGCATCAAAACACTTTTTCAAGGCAATGGTATATGTCTTTACTTCAGTAAATGAATTTGAAATGTCATCAAGGACTTTCTTGTTATCTGTCTTGATAATATTTATGGCTTGTTTAATTCTTGTTTCAATTATGTCATCAATATTGAATTTAGAATATTTATCTGTTAATTCTTTAATAATGGCAGATTGTTCATTTATTTTATTGTTAGAAGAATTATCATTATTGGAATTTTTAATTGTTCTCAAAACTTTTTCAAAACACATAAGTGTTTCATTAATTTGGCACAGACTCAGGTTGTTTGTTTTAATGTTGTTACAAATGGTGTCATTTTTATCAGAAAGATGTTTTTTCACGTCATTTATAGCATTATACAACTCTGGGATGGAATCAAATATGTCAGAAATCATTTCTGGAACCTTAATCTGGCTTCCTCCTTCTTCTGTAATTCCATCATGGTTCTGGCCATCTGAAATACATTTTCCATGGCATCCTGCTGAATCTTTGGGATTCTGTAGCCCTGGCTGTAAGGTTTTGGGGCTGGTGCCTTCCCTTTGCCCTTGTTTGGAGTTTGTGGCTGCTTTTTTCACGTTGGAATTGCTGCTGCTGGCCACTGGGGCTGTTTTTGGCACTGGTTTGGCTGGTGGAGGGTTGTTTTTCCTCCATTCTAGTGTCAAAAGCATCATGTTTTTCTTCTCCATCAATGGATGCCATCCATTGAGCAATTTGCAAGTGTTGGGATGGCCCAAGAATTTTCTTACTGTCAGGTAAGAATTCATGCAATTCTTCCACAGGTCTGCAAGGATCTGGTACTCCTTGAATTGGAGTGCATTGTTGTATGCACTGTGGCTGGCTTTGTATATGTCCACAGAGGCTTGTTGTGGTGGTGTCAGCTCTTTTTGAAGGTAAAATGGTATTATCAGCTTCAGAATGACCCATTTTAGTTGTTTGGAAGTCATCAACTGACCCTTTTCCTTCTGTACCTGGTTGGCCTCTGCCATAATCACGTCTATTACCTTTTTGGGAGCTGCTTGAGGGGTTGTAGCTGGCTCCTGACCTGGTTGAAGGCATAATTATGGTTAAAAAAGGCTTAAAATAGTATTTTTACGTCAAAAACTTACTATTGGCCAAATGTTTGGCTTTCTGAAGTGTATTACTTATATCCAAGTTAATTAATTCAGAAGATATTGGTTCAGGTTGATTATTTTGAGTCACAATAACAGTACTATTATGATCAGAATTAACAGTACTGGCAGGGATAATGCTGGTTACTGTTGAGGCTGTTTCAATGTTTTCTTGTCTTACCACGTTGTCAGACACTAAAATTAATGAAAAAGCCAATTAATTAAGTAAAAAAAAGGTTATTTCAAAAAAGAAATAAAAATATAAGCCTCACTTATAATATGAAAAAAATTATTTTTTAAGGATTTTTTTTGGATTATAAGTATTTTTTATATGTTTTTAAATTTTTCAATATAAGAAAAAAGATTTAAAAAGAGTAAAAAAAATATGTCACAGGTAAAATATCACGGCTGGGCCCCCAAATGTAAGGTGTGGATATGAAACTTTGATTAAAAATCAAGTACTTTTCCTGTCCTCAAAATTTGTATAAGGTAAAAATTCAGTTAAAAATAGTATGAAATATCATTTTTAAGAGAAAACACGCCAATTTTATTGTTTATAACTTTATTAGTATAAAACAATAATATAAAAATTTATTGTTTTACCAACAATAAAGATTTATCCAAAAAATACTCTACAAGAGATATTTTAAGGCTACAAAAGAAATTTCTTCAAGAGCAATTTCAATTGGAATTAATTGAGCAAAGAACTGCAAGCAATTAATTAAAGAACAAAGTCTTTAAAAAGAATATTAAAGAGAAAACACGCCCAAAAGTGACCAGAGTGAATTTGGAAACAAAGTGACAAAGTTAACAGTGATGAAAGATGCTTTAATTCACTTTTGGGGTGGTTCAGGGGTAAAAATGATTATAAGAGTTACAAACAATGATTATAATGATTTTTTCACGTGGTTAAAAAGATTAAAATGATTTAAAAGTGGTGGTTGGAATCTTTGATTGATTGGTTTAACAGTTTAAACTAATTAATAAAAGGAAAAAGATTCTAACATGAAGAGAAAAGTGGGGCAAAGAAGACATTCTTTTATAGCCATCAATTCTCTTACTCCAAAAGTAAAATTTACTCTTGTCAGTCGTGAAAAACAGTCTGACAACAGAAAAGCCAATTATGGCATCATTGAACCCTGGTTTAGACCAAAAAGGGCTGGTTTAAGCCATTTTTAGCCATTTTTAGCCATTTTAGACCCTTAAATAAGCCATTACTATAGCAATACCAGGCCTAGAGCCTTCAAAACACGTCAGAATGTGTGTCAGAGGCGTAGAAACCAGTTAAAACTGTTTTTATTATGATGGTTTTATCTTAAGGGTAGTTTTACCCTCTTGGCAACAGCTAAAACTACCCCAGTTGGTATCAAAACCTCATCATCAATTGAGTCCACAGACCCTGTAACTCAATTCCAGGCCAAAAGTGATGAACTTTTGCGTGAATTTTGACATCCCACGCCTGTCAGCAAGGATTTTGGGGGTCTAGCTCCCCCTTAGAGCTGGAGTTCCTTTTCCCCCCCAAATTTAATCTTTCCAATTTATTTTTCCTTTAATTCCTCATCATGTATTATACTTATAATTTACACATGTAATTCAATTCAATTGTACAGTACAATACAGTAATAATTGACACCTCATATGTAAATCAAAGTTCACTTATGTAATACACGCGCACATTTTGACATTTCAATTGAATTCAATTGAAAATACTTTAATTCCTCATAACTTCTAAACTAAACACAACACCTCAATTTTAACACAAAAATTGATGGTTAACACCACATGTGGTGTGAATTAAATTAAGGTTTTGAGGATTTTCAACTTTTGTATTGAAAATACTAAAAACTTAATTTAAGCTTATTTAGAGTTGAGTTACAAAAATTTCACTCAGAGGTGACCCCACCTGATTTTTTATGAGGAATCCAATGGTGAAATAAAATTTATATGTTTATTTATTGGATAAAAAGTTATAATAAATTTTATTTAACTTTTTTCCAAATTTATTTATTTTTTCACAATTTTGTTAAAATTTCATTTTTACTTAAATTTTTCAAGTATAAATGTAATTTTATATTTACAAAATTTAAAGTAATTTTATTTTTAAATTATAATTAATTTTTTATTTTTAATATAATTTTATATTTATATTTTTTATTTTTATTTTTAATAATATAAATAAATTTATTTTATTTATATTAATATGTTATTTTTTATATTTGTGGTCTTTTGGGTATATGAAATTACCTCTAAGGCTCACATTCCCTCCCCCTAAAAAAGAATATTACTTTGTAATATTGGTGTTTCTAGTGTGTCTGAATCTCCTCAGGAGTTTGGTGGCTTCTGGTATATCTTTCTCTTCTAACCATTCATCTTCACAAGTTGGGTCACTGTACCTAACAAGGTATTCCCTTACTTTCTTGGTTCTTAATTTCCTTTCTTTAAGAACTTTGGTTATTTTCTTAGTACCAGATGTCTCAATAGGGGGTATAACTTGGGGAATCTTATTCCTCAAGGGAAATTTCTCAGCATCACTAGATTTTTATGGCTTTATCAAGCTTACTGGAAATGTAGGGTGCTTATTGCTAAGTTCTTCAGATGACTCTACTTCAACAGCATTTTCTCCATGGAGGGCCTTAATCACAAAAGGTCCTGCAAAGGAGTCTTTTAACTTTTTACATCCTTTGATGTTATTGAAGTTAGTGGTGGATACAAGAACTAGGTCCCCCACTTTGAAATCTGGAGTTGCATGAGATTTATCCCATTTGTCTTTAGCATATGCAAAAGAGTCCTCCATGCATCTCACTGCATGCTTTCTAGCTTTGTCTAGCATTCCTTTGAAGCTAGCAGCTGTGGGATGTATTTCAATTAAGTCTTTCCTCAAGGAATCTTGGGGTAACTTGGGGTTCCATCCTTTTTCTAGAATAGCAGGAGTCTGATTGGTACTGGAATGGATTGATGTTTTATATGCTAATTCCAGTGCTGGTAACAGAGTACACCAATCATGGGTAAATCCATCACAATCTTTGAATTCAAGGCCATATGCACAAAATCTTCTCACCATGTCCTCTAAGGTTTGGATCATTCTTTCAGCCAGACCATCAGTTTGTGGGTGGTAGGCTGTAGAGAAAGACAGTTTTGTGCCAAATAATTGGTGAAGATTTGTCCATAGAGCTGAAGTGAATTTGGGATCTCTATCACTGATGATATTTGTAAATATCCCAGTCCATGACACTACTCTATTCCATATCAGAAGAGCTGTATCCATGGCTGTATCATCTTTGTGACATGGTAAAAAGATTGGAGTTTTACTGAATCTGTCCACAATTACTAGGCAAGCATTATAGCTCCTGTCACCTCCTGGTGGTAGGCCAGTTACCCAATCCATATGGACAATTTCCCAAGGTCTGTTTGGTTCTTGGATTTTCATCATATTTCCAAGTCTTTTGCCAGTGGATTTATTTGCCTTTTGGCATCTGTCACAGGTTTTGCAATATTCTGCAACATCTTTTTGCCACATTGGCCACCATATGCAGGTCTTTACTTTCTCTCTTGTTCTGTCCTCAGAAAGATGTCCTGAAAAGGGACTATCATGGCATTCTTTCAGTACAAGATTGATTAATGACCTGTCTACAACTGTCATGACACATGTGTGCTTGGTTCTGTGGTAAATTATACCATCCAGTAGGTGAAATCTCCCTTCATTATAAGATTTTCTCCATACTTCATCCAAGGCATGTATTAGAGAGTTGTCTTTACAGTCTTTGTTAAGTAATTGGCATAAGATGCTACAATTCTTATCTTGAGTGTAACTATTTCTGACTTCTTCAAAGAAGGTGGTGTTCAAGTCTGTAACACTTATTCCTTCTATTGGAATTTGTGGTGAAGCTTCTTCTGGAACATAAGCAGGATTATCAATGTTATTTGGTAATGGCCATCTGCTTAGTCCATCTGCATTCTTATGAATATTCCCATCCTTATGAACAATAGTCATATTGCCTCTGTATTCTTGTATGGCTATTTGCCATCTGAGCATGTGTCTGTTAGGTGTTTTCATGTTCAAAAGTGATTTCACAGCTGTACAATCTGTTATTACTTCAAAAACACATCCCTCTAAGAAATAGTTCAATTTCTCTAAGGCCCAGACAAGGCATAGACATTCCATTTGACTTGCTCCATATCTGGCTTCAGTTGGTTTGATTTGCCTGGATATGAAACATATTGGTCCTTCTACAGGTTTGCCATTTATGATCTGAACTTGGTGAAGTGCAGCACCTAGTCCATCCCCTGATGCATCAATATACAGTTTGAAAGGCAATTTAAAGTCTGGCATCAGTAAGAGTGGAGCAGTGGTCAATGCTTCTCTTAGAGACTCAAAAGCTTTGACTCTGTCAACAGTCATCTCAAATACTGTGTCTTTGTCACACAACTTATAAAGTGGTCTTGCTATGGATGCAAAGTCTTTAATGTGTTGCCTGTAATATCCTGCAAAACCTAAGAATGACTGAATTTCCTTCTTATTCTGAGGCATGGGTTTTAACAATACTGCTGCAACTTTGTTTTTATCAATTCCAAGGGACAAACCAGATACAACATGTCCTAGTGCCTTAAGTTCTTTAAATCCAAAATGACATTTCTTCAAGGAGATTTTCATGTTTGCTGATTGGATTTTTGTCAAAACTCTTGATAATCTGTACATGTGCTCCTCCCAAGTCTTTGAACAGATAATAATGTCATCAATGTAAATGATTAACCATCCCTCTGAGAGTTCTTCAGGGAAGATTTCATTCATCATTCTTTGGAAGTGTGAAGGTGCATTTTTGATACCAAAGGGCATCCTTAAGTATTCATACACTCCACAATGAACAATAATTCTCAAGTATTTTCTTGCTCCTGGTGTTACTACATTTTGATGGAATCCTTTAAGGGCATCCATAGTGGTTATATACACTGCTTGAGATATTTGAGTAAGGGCAATTTGGATTTTTGGTATTGGGTATCTGTCTGGAACAGTGTAAGTGTTCAGAGCTCTAAAGTCCCCAACCATTCTGGATTTTCCATTATGCCACGCCACTATGACTGGTGTAGTTATTTCTACTTCCTCATTGTGGCCTACTTTTCTTATTACACAAGGTCTAGAAGTTCTTTGATATGAATTTCTAGAGCTTCTCTTGATTTTGGACTTGCTGGATAAGCAGGTCTTCTTAAGAGTGGTGGATAAGGTCTCTCAATGTTAAGAATGATGTCAACTTCATGACCAATAATTGCTCCCAGAGGTTCTTTGTCTGTAGCAAATGCTCCTTTGTGGTCATACAAAAGGGAAGAAAGTTCATTTTCTTGTTTATCAGTCAGATGAAGGCTTATCTCAGCCTCATTTAACTGTTCAGACTTGAATTTTTCTAACTCTAAGTTGACTGGTGATACTTTGTTTACTGTAATTTGTCTTTTAAATGGTAAAAAGGCAAATTTCTGGCGCTTATTGTCCCCAATTGTAAAGTATCTGTCTTTGTTATTATGTAAATCTATCCCATACATGATCAAATAGTCATTTCCCAATATAAAATGGGTACTAGAGCAATTTTCCATAACAACAAATTCAACTGTGATCCTTAAATTCCCATTTATGTGTGGGAATATGACATTGGTCTCAAAGATTCCTAATGCTTTCATTGGGTTACTTGCACTGTTGAATTTTATACCATCAATTGGTAACAATTGGTCTTCAAAATTTGGTACACAAGTCTTAAGAAAAGATTTTCCAACACAAGAGCAGAAGGCTCCTGGGTCAAGCAAAAGTTTGGTGGGTTTGTTGTCAATTACCACTTCTGTTATACAGGAGTTACCAGCTGTATAACCTTTTCCTCTGTTTGGTTTTGTCTTCATAAGTTGTGCATCTTGAACTTTTGATAAATCAACTTGACCATTGCTCAATTGTGGTAAGTGGGAATAAGATTCCATGATGTCAAAAGTGGCATTGATATTTTCTATATCTTTTGAAGATTCAGAAAATATGGATGACTTATCATCTGAATTGTCTTCAATTATGTCTTCTTTTTCAACATCTGGTTCTTTTTCAATGTCAATTTCATTGATTTTCCCCCTTTTTGGACATGTATTGGCTAAATGGGTGGTGCTTTGGCAAATATGGCATTTTCTGACTGTATCTGCAGATTTATATTTAATATTACTAGAATTTTCTTTGGGGTTTTTGTCCACAGAATCTTTCCAAGGTGTATTAAACCTTGTTTTAAGATTCACCCTACTAGAACCAATTTTGGTTCTGGTGGTTACTTCTTCTAGTATATTGATAATATCCTCTGCTGAAGATTGTTCAGTAGTCCTGCTTTTGACAGCATGCTCTAAGTCACCTCCAAATTGTCTCAGAATTTTTCTATGGATCATAAATTCTGACATGTCAGGATATAATGCTGTTAATCTGTCCTTTTGTTGGCAAAACCATGGTAAAGCTTTGTCTTTATCAGCATTAAATTTGGCAGATTCAAAGGCTGTTTCAACTTTAAACCTCCAAGCATTATTTGCCCATTTGTTGATGATTTGGGTTTTCCACCAAGTCCAACTCTGGTGTCCATGTGCTTGTCTTATTTTGATGTACCATCTGTGAGCTGATCTGGTAAACAAGGTGTTAAACCTGGCTGTTACCAATCTGTCTGGTAATTCAAAATCCTCTTTGATCATGTCAATACCTCTAATGAATTCCATATGGTCATACTCTCCTTCACCACTGAAGTGAGGCCATTCTTTAAGTTTTGGAACTTCTTTCAAGAGTGCTTGGCCCATTGATGGTTCCAAGTTATGAAAAGAAGTGGATAATTCATTTTTTAATTGTGAATTATCAGGATCCAATACTTGTGGATTTGAAATTCTTGTGCCCTCATTTTGATTTAGAGGTGTAGACATTCTTGGTAAGGTGTTCAGTAATTGTTCAATGTCATTCATTTTACTGTTGCTACACCTTTGGGAATTTCTGTATTCATGTTGGAAGCTTTGTATTAAATTTATTACTTCAATTTTATAAATGTCTTCTTTATGTGTAAGTTCTTGCCATAACTCTGTCTGTCTTGTATTATCAGCAGTGACTTGATTCAATTTCATTGATAATTTTGATACTTCTTCTTGTGAAGCATCAAAACACTTTTTCAAGGCAATGGTATATGTCTTTACTTCAGTAAATGAATTTGAAATGTCATCAAGGACTTTCTTGTTATCTGTCTTGATAATATTTATGGCTTGTTTAATTCTTGTTTCAATTATGTCATCAATATTGAATTTAGAATATTTATCTGTTAATTCTTTAATAATGGCAGATTGTTCATTTATTTTATTGTTAGAAGAATTATCATTATTGGAATTTTTAATTGTTCTCAAAACTTTTTCAAAACACATAAGTGTTTCATTAATTTGGCACAGACTCAGGTTGTTTGTTTTAATGTTGTTACAAATGGTGTCATTTTTATCAGAAAGATGTTTTTTCACGTCATTTATAGCATTATACAACTCTGGGATGGAATCAAATATGTCAGAAATCATTTCTGGAACCTTAATCTGGCTTCCTCCTTCTTCTGTAATTCCATCATGGTTCTGGCCATCTGAAATACATTTTCCATGGCATCCTGCTGAATCTTTGGGATTCTGTAGCCCTGGCTGTAAGGTTTTGGGGCTGGTGCCTTCCCTTTGCCCTTGTTTGGAGTTTGTGGCTGCTTTTTCACGTTGGAATTGCTGCTGCTGGCCACTGGGGCTGTTTTTGGCACTGGTTTGGCTGGTGGAGGGTTGTTTTTCCTCCATTCTAGTGTCAAAAGCATCATGTTTTTCTTCTCCATCAATGGATGCCATCCATTGAGCAATTTGCAAGTGTTGGGATGGCCCAAGAATTTTCTTACTGTCAGGTAAGAATTCATGCAATTCTTCCACAGGTCTGCAAGGATCTGGTACTCCTTGAATTGGAGTGCATTGTTGTATGCACTGTGGCTGGCTTTGTATATGTCCACAGAGGCTTGTTGTGGTGGTGTCAGCTCTTTTTGAAGGTAAAATGGTATTATCAGCTTCAGAATGACCCATTTTAGTTGTTTGGAAGTCATCAACTGACCCTTTTCCTTCTGTACCTGGTTGGCCTCTGCCATAATCACGTCTATTACCTTTTTGGGAGCTGCTTGAGGGGTTGTAGCTGGCTCCTGACCTGGTTGAAGGCATAATTATGGTTAAAAAAGGCTTAAAATAGTATTTTTACGTCAAAAACTTACTATTGGCCAAATGTTTGGCTTTCTGAAGTGTATTACTTATATCCAAGTTAATTAATTCAGAAGATATTGGTTCAGGTTGATTATTTTGAGTCACAATAACAGTACTATTATGATCAGAATTAACAGTACTGGCAGGGATAATGCTGGTTACTGTTGAGGCTGTTTCAATGTTTTCTTGTCTTACCACGTTGTCAGACACTAAAATTAATGAAAAAGCCAATTAATTAAGTAAAAAAAAGGTTATTTCAAAAAAGAAATAAAAATATAAGCCTCACTTATAATATGAAAAAAATTATTTTTTAAGGATTTTTTTTGGATTATAAGTATTTTTTATATGTTTTTAAATTTTTCAATATAAGAAAAAAGATTTAAAAAGAGTAAAAAAAATATGTCACAGGTAAAATATCACGGCTGGGCCCCCAAATGTAAGGTGTGGATATGAAACTTTGATTAAAAATCAAGTACTTTTCCTGTCCTCAAAATTTGTATAAGGTAAAAATTCAGTTAAAAATAGTATGAAATATTATTTTTAAGAGAAAACACGCCAATTTTATTGTTTATAACTTTATTAGTATAAAACAATAATATAAAAATTTATTGTTTTACCAACAATAAAGATTTATCCAAAAAATACTCTACAAGAGATATTTTAAGGCTACAAAAGAAATTTCTTCAAGAGCAATTTCAATTGGAATTAATTGAGCAAAGAACTGCAAGCAATTAATTAAAGAACAAAGTCTTTAAAAAGAATATTAAAGAGAAAACACGCCCAAAAGTGACCAGAGTGAATTTGGAAACAAAGTGACAAAGTTAACAGTGATGAAAGATGCTTTAATTCACTTTTGGGGTGGTTCAGGGGTAAAAATGATTATAAGAGTTACAAACAATGATTATAATGATTTTTTCACGTGGTTAAAAAGATTAAAATGATTTAAAAGTGGTGGTTGGAATCTTTGATTGATTGGTTTAACAGTTTAAACTAATTAATAAAAGGAAAAAGATTCTAACATGAAGAGAAAAGTGGGGCAAAGAAGACATTCTTTTATAGCCATCAATTCTCTTACTCCAAAAGTAAAATTTACTCTTGTCAGTCGTGAAAAACAGTCTGACAACAGAAAAGCCAATTATGGCATCATTGAACCCTGGTTTAGACCAAAAAGGGCTGGTTTAAGCCATTTTTAGCCATTTTTAGCCATTTTAGACCCTTAAATCAGCCATTACTATAGCAATACCAGGCCTAGAGCCTTCAAAACACGTCAGAATGTGTGTCAGAGGCGTAGAAACCAGTTAAAACTGTTTTTATTATGATGGTTTTATCTTAAGGGTAGTTTTACCCTCTTGGCAACAGCTAAAACTACCCCAGTTGGTATCAAAACCTCATCATCAATTGAGTCCACAGACCCTGTAACTCAATTCCAGGCCAAAAGTGATGAACTTTTGCGTGAATTTTGACATCCCACGCCTGTCAGCAAGGATTTTGGGGGTCTAGCTCCCCCTTAGAGCTGGAGTTCCTTTTCCCCCCCAAATTTAATCTTTCCAATTTATTTTTCCTTTAATTCCTCATCATGTATTATACTTATAATTTACACATGTAATTCAATTCAATTGTACAGTACAATACAGTAATAATTGACACCTCATATGTAAATCAAAGTTCACTTATGTAATACACGCGCACATTTTGACATTTCAATTGAATTCAATTGAAAATACTTTAATTCCTCATAACTTCTAAACTAAACACAACACCTCAATTTTAACACAAAAATTGATGGTTAACACCACATGTGGTGTGAATTAAATTAAGGTTTTGAGGATTTTCAACTTTTGTATTGAAAATACTAAAAACTTAATTTAAGCTTATTTAGAGTTGAGTTACAAAAATTTCACTCAGAGGTGACCCCACCTGATTTTTTATGAGGAATCCAATGGTGAAATAAAATTTATATGTTTATTTATTGGATAAAAAGTTATAATAAATTTTATTTAACTTTTTTCCAAATTTATTTATTTTTTCACAATTTTGTTAAAATTTCATTTTTACTTAAATTTTTCAAGTATAAATGTAATTTTATATTTACAAAATTTAAAGTAATTTTATTTTTAAATTATAATTAATTTTTTATTTTTAATATAATTTTATATTTATATTTTTTATTTTTATTTTTAATAATATAAATAAATTTATTTTATTTATATTAATATGTTATTTTTTATATTTGTGGTCTTTTGGGTATATGAAATTACCTCTAAGGCTCACATTCCCTCCCCCTAAAAAAGAATATTACTTTGTAATATTGGTGTTTCTAGTGTGTCTGAATCTCCTCAGGAGTTTGGTGGCTTCTGGTATATCTTTCTCTTCTAACCATTCATCTTCACAAGTTGGGTCACTGTACCTAACAAGGTATTCCCTTACTTTCTTGGTTCTTAATTTCCTTTCTTTAAGAACTTTGGTTATTTTCTTAGTACCAGATGTCTCAATAGGGGGTATAACTTGGGGAATCTTATTCCTCAAGGGAAATTTCTCAGCATCACTAGATTTTTATGGCTTTATCAAGCTTACTGGAAATGTAGGGTGCTTATTGCTAAGTTCTTCAGATGACTCTACTTCAACAGCATTTTCTCCATGGAGGGCCTTAATCACAAAAGGTCCTGCAAAGGAGTCTTTTAACTTTTTACATCCTTTGATGTTATTGAAGTTAGTGGTGGATACAAGAGCTAGGTCCCCCACTTTGAAATCTGGAGTTGCATGAGATTTATCCCATTTGTCTTTAGCATATGCAAAAGAGTCCTCCATGCATCTCACTGCATGCTTTCTAGCTTTGTCTAGCATTCCTTTGAAGCTAGCAGCTGTGGAATGTATTTCAATTAAGTCTTTCCTCAAGGAATCTTGGGGTAACTTGGGGTTCCATCCTTTTTCTAGAATAGCAGGAGTCTGATTGGTACTGGAATGGATTGATGTTTTATATGCTAATTCCAGTGCTGGTAACAGAGTACACCAATCATGGGTAAATCCATCACAATCTTTGAATTCAAGGCCATATGCACAAAATCTTCTCACCATGTCCTCTAAGGTTTGGATCATTCTTTCAGCCAGACCATCAGTTTGTGGGTGGTAGGCTGTAGAGAAAGACAGTTTTGTGCCAAATAATTGGTGAAGATTTGTCCATAGAGCTGAAGTGAATTTGGGATCTCTATCACTGATGATATTTGTAAATATCCCAGTCCATGACACTACTCTATTCCATATCAGAAGAGCTGTATCCATGGCTGTATCATCTTTGTGACATGGTAAAAAGATTGGAGTTTTACTGAATCTGTCCACAATTACTAGGCAAGCATTATAGCTCCTGTCACCTCCTGGTGGTAGGCCAGTTACCCAATCCATATGGACAATTTCCCAAGGTCTGTTTGGTTCTTGGATTTTCATCATATTTCCAAGTCTTTTGCCAGTGGATTTATTTGCCTTTTGGCATCTGTCACAGGTTTTGCAATATTCTGCAACATCTTTTTGCCACATTGGCCACCATATGCAGGTCTTTACTTTCTCTCTTGTTCTGTCCTCAGAAAGATGTCCTGAAAAGGGACTATCATGGCATTCTTTCAGTACAAGATTGATTAATGACCTGTCTACAACTGTCATGACACATGTGTGCTTGGTTCTGTGGTAAATTATACCATCCAGTAGGTGAAATCTCCCTTCATTATAAGATTTTCTCCATACTTCATCCAAGGCATGTATTAGAGAGTTGTCTTTACAGTCTTTGTTAAGTAATTGGCATAAGATGCTACAATTCTTATCTTGAGTGTAACTATTTCTGACTTCTTCAAAGAAGGTGGTGTTCAAGTCTGTAACACTTATTCCTTCTATTGGAATTTGTGGTGAAGCTTCTTCTGGAACATAAGCAGGATTATCAATGTTATTTGGTAATGGCCATCTGCTTAGTCCATCTGCATTCTTATGAATATTCCCATCCTTATGAACAATAGTCATATTGCCTCTGTATTCTTGTATGGCTATTTGCCATCTGAGCATGTGTCTGTTAGGTGTTTTCATGTTCAAAAGTGATTTCACAGCTGTACAATCTGTTATTACTTCAAAAACACATCCCTCTAAGAAATAGTTCAATTTCTCTAAGGCCCAGACAAGGCATAGACATTCCATTTGACTTGCTCCATATCTGGCTTCAGTTGGTTTGATTTGCCTGGATATGAAACATATTGGTCCTTCTACAGGTTTGCCATTTATGATCTGAACTTGGTGAAGTGCAGCACCTAGTCCATCCCCTGATGCATCAATATACAGTTTGAAAGGCAATTTAAAGTCTGGCATCAGTAAGAGTGGAGCAGTGGTCAATGCTTCTCTTAGAGACTCAAAAGCTTTGACTCTGTCAACAGTCATCTCAAATACTGTGTCTTTGTCACACAACTTATAAAGTGGTCTTGCTATGGATGCAAAGTCTTTAATGTGTTGCCTGTAATATCCTGCAAAACCTAAGAATGACTGAATTTCCTTCTTATTCTGAGGCATGGGTTTTAACAATACTGCTGCAACTTTGTTTTTATCAATTCCAAGGGACAAACCAGATACAACATGTCCTAGTGCCTTAAGTTCTTTAAATCCAAAATGACATTTCTTCAAGGAGATTTTCATGTTTGCTGATTGGATTTTTGTCAAAACTCTTGATAATCTGTACATGTGCTCCTCCCAAGTCTTTGAACAGATAATAATGTCATCAATGTAAATGATTAACCATCCCTCTGAGAGTTCTTCAGGGAAGATTTCATTCATCATTCTTTGGAAGTGTGAAGGTGCATTTTTGATACCAAAGGGCATCCTTAAGTATTCATACACTCCACAATGAACAATAATTCTCAAGTATTTTCTCGCTCCTGGTGTTACTACATTTTGATGGAATCCTTTAAGGGCATCCATAGTGGTTATATACACTGCTTGAGATATTTGAGTAAGGGCAATTTGGATTTTTGGTATTGGGTATCTGTCTGGAACAGTGTAAGTGTTCAGAGCTCTAAAGTCCCCAACCATTCTGGATTTTCCATTATGCCACGCCACTATGACTGGTGTAGTTATTTCTACTTCCTCATTGTGGCCTACTTTTCTTATTACACAAGGTCTAGAAGTTCTTTGATATGAATTTCTAGAGCTTCTCTTGATTTTTGGACTTGCTGGATAAGCAGGTCTTCTTAAGAGTGGTGGATAAGGTCTCTCAATGTTAAGAATGATGTCAACTTCATGACCAATAATTGCTCCCAGAGGTTCTTTGTCTGTAGCAAATGTTCCTTTGTGGTCATACAAAAGGGAAGAAAGTTCATTTTCTTGTTTATCAGTCAGATGAAGGCTTATCTCAGCCTCATTTAACTGTTCAGACTTGAATTTTTCTAACTCTAAGTTGACTGGTGATACTTTGTTTACTGTAATTTGTCTTTTAAATGGTAAAAAGGCAAATTTCTGGCGCTTATTGTCCCCAATTGTAAAGTATCTGTCTTTGTTATTATGTAAATCTATCCCATACATGATCAAATAGTCATTTCCCAATATAAAATGGGTACTAGAGCAATTTTCCATAACAACAAATTCAACTGTGATCCTTAAATTCCCATTTATGTGTGGGAATATGACATTGGTCTCAAAGATTCCTAATGCTTTCATTGGGTTACTTGCACTGTTGAATTTTATACCATCAATTGGTAACAATTGGTCTTCAAAATTTGGTACACAAGTCTTAAGAAAAGATTTTCCAACACAAGAGCAGAAGGCTCCTGGGTCAAGCAAAAGTTTGGTGGGTTTGTTGTCAATTACCACTTCTGTTATACAGGAGTTACCAGCTGTATAACCTTTTCCTCTGTTTGGTTTTGTCTTCATAAGTTGTGCATCTTGAACTTTTGATAAATCAACTTGACCATTGCTCAATTGTGGTAAGTGGGAATAAGATTCCATGATGTCAAAAGTGGCATTGATATTTTCTATATCTTTTGAAGATTCAGAAAATATGGATGACTTATCATCTGAATTGTCTTCAATTATGTCTTCTTTTTCAACATCTGGTTCTTTTTCAATGTCAATTTCATTGATTTTCCCCCTTTTTGGACATGTATTGGCTAAATGGGTGGTGCTTTGGCAAATATGGCATTTTCTGACTGTATCTGCAGATTTATATTTAATATTACTAGAATTTTCTTTGGGGTTTTTGTCCACAGAATCTTTCCAAGGTGTATTAAACCTTGTTTTAAGATTCACCCTACTAGAACCAATTTTGGTTCTGGTGGTTACTTCTTCTAGTATATTGATAATATCCTCTGCTGAAGATTGTTCAGTAGTCCTGCTTTTGACAGCATGCTCTAAGTCACCTCCAAATTGTCTCAGAATTTTTCTATGGATCATAAATTCTGACATGTCAGGATATAATGCTGTTAATCTGTCCTTTTGTTGGCAAAACCATGGTAAAGCTTTGTCTTTATCAGCATTAAATTTGGCAGATTCAAAGGCTGTTTCAACTTTAAACCTCCAAGCATTATTTGCCCATTTGTTGATGATTTGGGTTTTCCACCAAGTCCAACTCTGGTGTCCATGTGCTTGTCTTATTTTGATGTACCATCTGTGAGCTGATCTGGTAAACAAGGTGTTAAACCTGGCTGTTACCAATCTGTCTGGTAATTCAAAATCCTCTTTGATCATGTCAATACCTCTAATGAATTCCATATGGTCATACTCTCCTTCACCACTGAAGTGAGGCCATTCTTTAAGTTTTGGAACTTCTTTCAAGAGTGCTTGGCCCATTGATGGTTCCAAGTTATGAAAAGAAGTGGATAATTCATTTTTTAATTGTGAATTATCAGGATCCAATACTTGTGGATTTGAAATTCTTGTGCCCTCATTTTGATTTAGAGGTGTAGACATTCTTGGTAAGGTGTTCAGTAATTGTTCAATGTCATTCATTTTACTGTTGCTACACCTTTGGGAATTTCTGTATTCATGTTGGAAGCTTTGTATTAAATTTATTACTTCAATTTTATAAATGTCTTCTTTATGTGTAAGTTCTTGCCATAACTCTGTCTGTCTTGTATTATCAGCAGTGACTTGATTCAATTTCATTGATAATTTTGATACTTCTTCTTGTGAAGCATCAAAACACTTTTTCAAGGCAATGGTATATGTCTTTACTTCAGTAAATGAATTTGAAATGTCATCAAGGACTTTCTTGTTATCTGTCTTGATAATATTTATGGCTTGTTTAATTCTTGTTTCAATTATGTCATCAATATTGAATTTAGAATATTTATCTGTTAATTCTTTAATAATGGCAGATTGTTCATTTATTTTATTGTTAGAAGAATTATCATTATTGGAATTTTTAATTGTTCTCAAAACTTTTTCAAAACACATAAGTGTTTCATTAATTTGGCACAGACTCAGGTTGTTTGTTTTAATGTTGTTACAAATGGTGTCATTTTTATCAGAAAGATGTTTTTTCACGTCATTTATAGCATTATACAACTCTGGGATGGAATCAAATATGTCAGAAATCATTTCTGGAACCTTAATCTGGCTTCCTCCTTCTTCTGTAATTCCATCATGGTTCTGGCCATCTGAAATACATTTTCCATGGCATCCTGCTGAATCTTTGGGATTCTGTAGCCCTGGCTGTAAGGTTTTGGGGCTGGTGCCTTCCCTTTGCCCTTGTTTGGAGTTTGTGGCTGCTTTTTCACGTTGGAATTGCTGCTGCTGGCCACTGGGGCTGTTTTTGGCACTGGTTTGGCTGGTGGAGGGTTGTTTTTCCTCCATTCTAGTGTCAAAAGCATCATGTTTTTCTTCTCCATCAATGGATGCCATCCATTGAGCAATTTGCAAGTGTTGGGATGGCCCAAGAATTTTCTTACTGTCAGGTAAGAATTCATGCAATTCTTCCACAGGTCTGCAAGGATCTGGTACTCCTTGAATTGGAGTGCATTGTTGTATGCACTGTGGCTGGCTTTGTATATGTCCACAGAGGCTTGTTGTGGTGGTGTCAGCTCTTTTTGAAGGTAAAATGGTATTATCAGCTTCAGAATGACCCATTTTAGTTGTTTGGAAGTCATCAACTGACCCTTTTCCTTCTGTACCTGGTTGGCCTCTGCCATAATCACGTCTATTACCTTTTTGGGAGCTGCTTGAGGGGTTGTAGCTGGCTCCTGACCTGGTTGAAGGCATAATTATGGTTAAAAAAGGCTTAAAATAGTATTTTTACGTCAAAAACTTACTATTGGCCAAATGTTTGGCTTTCTGAAGTGTATTACTTATATCCAAGTTAATTAATTCAGAAGATATTGGTTCAGGTTGATTATTTTGAGTCACAATAACAGTACTATTATGATCAGAATTAACAGTACTGGCAGGGATAATGCTGGTTACTGTTGAGGCTGTTTCAATGTTTTCTTGTCTTACCACGTTGTCAGACACTAAAATTAATGAAAAAGCCAATTAATTAAGTAAAAAAAAGGTTATTTCAAAAAAGAAATAAAAATATAAGCCTCACTTATAATATGAAAAAAATTATTTTTTAAGGATTTTTTTTGGATTATAAGTATTTTTTATATGTTTTTAAATTTTTCAATATAAGAAAAAAGATTTAAAAAGAGTAAAAAAAATATGTCACAGGTAAAATATCACGGCTGGGCCCCCAAATGTAAGGTGTGGATATGAAACTTTGATTAAAAATCAAGTACTTTTCCTGTCCTCAAAATTTGTATAAGGTAAAAATTCAGTTAAAAATAGTATGAAATATTATTTTTAAGAGAAAACACGCCAATTTTATTGTTTATAACTTTATTAGTATAAAACAATAATATAAAAATTTATTGTTTTACCAACAATAAAGATTTATCCAAAAAATACTCTACAAGAGATATTTTAAGGCTACAAAAGAAATTTCTTCAAGAGCAATTTCAATTGGAATTAATTGAGCAAAGAACTGCAAGCAATTAATTAAAGAACAAAGTCTTTAAAAAGAATATTAAAGAGAAAACACGCCCAAAAGTGACCAGAGTGAATTTGGAAACAAAGTGACAAAGTTAACAGTGATGAAAGATGCTTTAATTCACTTTTGGGGTGGTTCAGGGGTAAAAATGATTATAAGAGTTACAAACAATGATTATAATGATTTTTTCACGTGGTTAAAAAGATTAAAATGATTTAAAAGTGGTGGTTGGAATCTTTGATTGATTGGTTTAACAGCTTAAACTAATTAATAAAAGGAAAAAGATTCTAACATGAAGAGAAAAGTGGGGCAAAGAAGACATTCTTTTATAGCCATCAATTCTCTTACTCCAAAAGTAAAATTTACTCTTGTCAGTCGTGAAAAACAGTCTGACAACAGAAAAGCCAATTATGGCATCATTGAACCCTGGTTTAGACCAAAAAGGGCTGGTTTAAGCCATTTTTAGCCATTTTTAGCCATTTTAGACCCTTAAATCAGCCATTACTATAGCAATACCAGGCCTAGAGCCTTCAAAACACGTCAGAATGTGTGTCAGAGGCGTAGAAACCAGTTAAAACTGTTTTTATTATGATGGTTTTATCTTAAGGGTAGTTTTACCCTCTTGGCAACAGCTAAAACTACCCCAGTTGGTATCAAAACCTCATCATCAATTGAGTCCACAGACCCTGTAACTCAATTCCAGGCCAAAAGTGATGAACTTTTGCGTGAATTTTGACATCCCACGCCTGTCAGCAAGGATTTTGGGGGTCTAGCTCCCCCTTAGAGCTGGAGTTCCTTTTCCCCCCCAAATTTAATCTTTCCAATTTATTTTTCCTTTAATTCCTCATCATGTATTATACTTATAATTTACACATGTAATTCAATTCAATTGTACAGTAAAATACAGTAATAATTGACACCTCATATGTAAATCAAAGTTCACTTATGTAATACACGCGCACATTTTGACATTTCAATTGAATTCAATTGAAAATACTTTAATTCCTCATAACTTCTAAACTAAACACAACACCTCAATTTTAACACAAAAATTGATGGTTAACACCACATGTGGTGTGAATTAAATTAAGGTTTTGAGGATTTTCAACTTTTGTATTGAAAATACTAAAAACTTAATTTAAGCTTATTTAGAGTTGAGTTACAAAAATTTCACTCAGAGGTGACCCCACCTGATTTTTTATGAGGAATCCAATGGTGAAATAAAATTTATATGTTTATTTATTGGATAAAAAGTTATAATAAATTTTATTTAACTTTTTTCCAAATTTATTTATTTTTTCACAATTTTGTTAAAATTTCATTTTTACTTAAATTTTTCAAGTATAAATGTAATTTTATATTTACAAAATTTAAAGTAATTTTATTTTTAAATTATAATTAATTTTTTATTTTTAATATAATTTTATATTTATATTTTTTATTTTTATTTTTAATAATATAAATAAATTTATTTTATTTATATTAATATGTTATTTTTTATATTTGTGGTCTTTTGGGTATATGAAATTACCTCTAAGGCTCACAAGATCAGACCTATTCAATAAAATAATATGAAAAATAATGTCAGTAATTTGGATAATTTTTAGATTTTAATGAAATACTTGTCTGTTTAATTTTAATAATTTTGGTTAAATTGAGGTGAGTTGTTTCTTCTTGGTGATAATTCCTTGGTAGGTTGGGTTATTTAAGGTTTTCTGGAAAATTTGATTGGTGTTGTTAAAGGTAATTTTGTTGAGGTATAGTTATAATAGAGAAAAATAATTTTTGAAAGGTTTTTTATTTTTTTTAGGAGTGTTTAATAATAAGATAAAATATCACTTGTTAAGTTTAAGAGGTAAGATTCTTTGCTATTTGATTTTTAAATGGGTAAGTTAGTTTTAAATCTTGATAAATGGTGTTTATTTTACTGGATAAAATATTTTAATAGAGTAGTAACCCTAATCTTGGGTACTGGGTAATTTTTATTTTTATTTTAATAATAATAAGATTCCACTGAGCTTAGCTACTGGGCAATCTTCAACACTATACTTCCACTGAGCTTAGCTACTGGGCAAGTAAATTTACTATAATTTTCTGGACTACCTCCCAGATGAGGGATGAATTATTCCTATGCTCCTACTGTGCAGTGGATATAATCTGCATGGGATATATTTGCATATGTCCTATTTTAGGTTGGGTAGAAATGGCTGTGTAATTTATGCAGGTGTCATGGTTGTTTTTCTTCTTTTTGAATTTTAAAATGAGGTCAGGTGATAATTTCTTGCACTGATGAATTTACTGTGATGTATGAGATGATGTGATTTTTGAGTTTGACACATGCTGTGCATAGTCATATGGTTGAGATTTAATTAGAATTGTGTACTGCTTGCAGCCTGTTGTAACTAGCTTTGGTTTGCATGAGGTTATGAGTGGTGTAAATAATTATGATTCTGTTTTAAGGTTTTAAGTGGGGTTACTGAGGATATAAGATAAGGTACTCCTGTGGCTGTGTTATAAATGACTTGCAGGAATTCCATGGAGTTGAGCTTTGCATCATGTGATTTTGAATGCAAGTTGGCTGTGTAGCTAATGCATGTGTCATTTTCTTCCTGCATGAGTCCTGTGGCTGTAAGGGGGTGTAAAGCTGGGTGGGGTGTGTAATTTAAAGGGTGGTACCTTATTTCTTGTAACTAGTTTACTATATGTAACTTGATTTTTACATATGAATAATGAAATTGAATAATTTATTTAAACACATACACTGCCCTTTGGTGCCTGTGCCATGGTTTTATGAGTTAAATCCAGTTTCTTGCTGTAAAATTGACCTTTTGGTGTAAAATTTGAGTGTAAGTCTTCCTGTAGGCTGGATTTACTGATGTTATGGGGTACTATGAGCTTGAGCCTGGTGAAAAAAATGGTATGGAATACCACAGTAGGATTCCAACCTTTGGTGATTACCATAAGGTCTTTGAAGTCTATCTCTTTGAGACAGATCTTCTGGCAACTTGCTCCCAGTTCTGCCCAGTGAGATGCTAGGTTGAACCTCTTGTTGTCCATGCTCCATTGGAATAGGTCCTTGAGGAGTTGGTGGAGCTGAAGAACTTTATCCATGTCTTTCCAGTCCTCTGGTTTGAGGTCTCCATTGAATTGGAGTGTGAATGGAAGGGTTGATATTATCTCCCTCATTGTTTTGCCATCCACTACTGTGTCCAGGGTGTCCTCTTTTAGGTCTTCTGGTTCTGGACAAGTCTTCCCTGTCCTCTGGCTGGTTCCTTTGGAAGCCAAGATCTCTGAGGTGTACAGGTGACATGTTAGTGTTTGCAAGCAGTCAAAAACTTTATGTTCTTAGGGTATTTACCTTTGACTGTACCTTGTACAAATTTGTTGTCTGCTGATTTGGGAAATTTACCTTTAGAGGTTACAACTGGGTTAATTATAGTAATTCTCCCTGTACAAGTTATTAAGTTTGGTTTACCTTGTATTTATGCAGAGTTTTGTGGTTTTCTACTTCTCTGGGTGGCTATTGGTGTCCACTTCTTTGCTGTAATCAGGCCTTCACTGTGCCTCTTTCCTTTGCCCTTGCTGCCCTCTGGTTCTGAGGGTGTCACTGGTGTGTTGGCCTGTGACTGGGTCTCAAGTGGGATGTAATTTTCTTCCACTGAATCAAGGTAGGAAAAAGAGGGCTTATGTCAGTTAAGACTTCTCAAAATGCTGGTTTTGCACGTCTAAGAATGGCCTCTGGGCTTGTATGTTACTACAATATTCCCTGTATAATGACAGTGTAATTGAATAAACAATTCCACTTCAGAATTACATCTTTTTGGTGCCCTGTAACACTGTTTGTGTGCCAGTATCCCACAGATTCACTTGTGGTTTTCAAGTGTAATCTGTACAAGTGGCTCTATATAAGTGTAATTGAGTTAACAATACACTTAACCACGCCTCAACTGGTGGTTTTACAGTCAGAGGTATCCTTATTCAATCACAAATACAGGACTTATTGATGGCTTATGTGTTTTTATATGTAAAACACACCAAAAATAAAGGTTGCTGTGGGTATTAACCACATGGCAAGTACTCTTATAATATGAGTAAAAAGGTGGTATATATACCAAAAAAAGGAAAGAATATATTTAATATATATTTTTTAAGAAAATTTACACCTAAAAAGAATAAAAAAATAGTCAGAGAGTGAGAAATAAGAGAAAAAACTCACTTATAAAGGTCCAAAAAAGCTTAAAACATGGCCAGGCCCCCAAAATGTCAGGTTGAGTCTATGTTGAAGCAGTAATTAGGCTATTTACAACTAGAGCTTTGACTTTGACATGTAAAAAATGATTTAAGATGATAGTATTTGAGTAAAATAAAGATTTATAATGTAATTAAAGGGTTCTACTATTAAAGAATAGTGGTGGTGAGAGCTATTGAGAACCCTGGGTGCAGTCTTACCAGTTGGATTACTATAATAAGAACTACAATAATTAAAATCATAATTATACCTGATTATTACCCAAGAGTAAAACTTTTTTGGACATTTTACTATGTAGGGTATTCAAGATCAGGATGAGGAAACAATTCTGGCTGTGAAAAGCCTCCTTTTTATCCTGAAATGGGGTGGAAAGGGTGCTAGACCTTTCCACATAGAGGAAGTGAAGATTTTTTCACTCTCTGAGACAGGCTTGTGGTTTGCAAAGACCTGTATGCCCTGTCTTGGGCTCAGATGTGGTTTTGAAACCACATCTGGGCAGTTTTTACCTATACAGGGTGAAAATTTTCATCTGGGGACCTCACAGCCTGATTCTGACGTGTATGATGCATAGAATGCTGTACAGAAACTGTATGGGACCCCAGTATTGACTGAAATATGAGGTATTGAAGTAAAAACAAGCTTCTTTGTCTATTTGACACCTCATATTCATGATTATTGGATATTATCCCATGGTAAGGCTGTATTGGTCAGAATGTGGGATCTTGACCTAAAAACAGCTGTAACTTTGTCAGTTCTTGAGATATCAACCTCAAACCTGAATCCTTGTGTAGCCCTGTATGTTCTCTACACAGTGGTACCTTTTTTGATATGGCTATCATTAAATATGGCAAAGCTATTCTATGTACAAGAGTTTTGTACATATGCATGGCTTAGGCAAAAAGCTGTATTGGGCTTGTTTGCCCCATAACTTCTTCTATAGTTGAGATATGAGGAAATGGATGACACTATAAGATATCCCTGATTGTTCTCTTTCCAAAAAGACCCCACTTTAGGTATCTCACACTAAAACTGCAAAGGTTAGATGAGAGGTGAATGTTTTGTTCACCCTTAATTGGCCTGAATTTGGCCATAACTCAAGTAATACTGGCTCCAGCTCAGTTTGGCTAGTACCATTGGATAGCCCTGGCCTAGAGCTTCAATTGGAGTACCCATTTGATGGGGTTAGGCATCTCCTTCTGGATTTTAGATGAGAGGTGAAAATTAAGGTTTATGCTCAGCAACAACTTTGAGCAGGAATAACTTTGTTATTTCTTATCCTATGGTGATGGGACTTACATTTTCAGAAAGGGGTGAGTTTCCTCTTTCTTTTGATACCTTTTGAGCTGATTTGGCTCAGCTTCATGTTCTGGTGGTATCTTGGCTATACCATTGGTTTATGGTATTTTGGCTGTCATGCTTGTGCTCTGGTTTTGAGTCACAGGCTGACAGTTTCATAGGGTTATACCTTGAATATTATGACAAAAATAGACTTCATTCTTCACATGTGAGCTAGTGAAATCTGAAAATGTACTTCTTTTAAGTTTGAACCACTTTTTGGTTTGAGTGGTTAATTGATATAACTATTTTTGGTCAATTTCTCTTTATTATCCAAAACTTTATTTATAGCTTTTGACATGAATCTTATTACTGTATCTTTCCAGATATTCAATGGTAAGCTCAATTTTGAATAAAATATTTATCATTTTTATTTAAACATATATTAGCTAAAAACCATCAATATATGCACTCCTCATAAAAGTGAATATATCCAGGTATCTCAGTAAGTATTTGGCTTATAGATATGAAATCAAAGGAGTAATTTATGTATTGTATTATGGGGAATCCAATTGTGTAATCTATTTCAAATTTTTATGAATTTGTTTCTGAGATAATCAAGAGCTTATAGCTTTTTAAGCCATTCCTCCTTATTTCAATGGATTTTTGGCAATTAGGTTTTAAGTAGTATTGTTAAAAAAGGTTTATAATGTTTTTGTGAATTTTTATCATAGGTGGCCATATATCAAAGGCTCACAAAAAAACCAATTTAATTGGATTTTTCATGGAGACAGCAAGACACAGTTTTACTTGTAAGGAAGCTGCACAACTTGCATGCAAGTCCCTTACACCAACTAAATTACCACAGTTCAGTTGGTACAAAGGACTTTTACACAAGCTCCATAAATTTTGTTCCAGTGATTTTACCTTTTCATATAAAAAAACAAATGCTTTTTGTATTATATTTGAAAATTCAAACATAGAAAGGAATAGAAGAATTTTTTTCAGGGGGAAAATAAGACATCAAAAATAATCCAATAAAATTTGATTTTGGCTAAAAGCGGAAAGAAAAAATTCAATTTGGTAGTTAAAATAACAAAAAACAAATTTAACCTTAAAATATAATATTCCATCTTAGATTCCTTTTATAAAATAAAAATGAATTAATTCTAAAGAATAGTGACCACCTTTGAAAAGAATAATGATAACTTTAAAGATTAAAATTCATTCTACCTTTTTTTACAAAAAATTCAAATTTTGGGAAAAAATTAAGACTTTATATAGTTCAAGTCAATTTAACATAAATCACTTTAAAATACCTAAAATAGGAGATTTAATCATTGTTATCACTTCTTAATTGAGGAAAGAATTATTTTCATCTCTGAAAAAGGCCTGTCAGAGTTCAGAATGGCAATTGTAAGTTAATTCCACTGTTGGTTTCATTTGAGATATATTTCAGCCTTTGATTTTTCTTTCTCAAACTGATACTTCAGTTTTTTCACTCTTCACTTGGAATCAGATTGAGAATTCTAATTTCTTCTCACAAAATTTTCATAATCAAATTTTTCTCATTTTTAAAAGCTATTTAAATCTCCTTCAATAATTTTGTGTGTTGAATTTTTTTGATTCCACTAAATATTTGATCTTTTGATCTCTCCCTATTTCATTTTAGATTCTTTATTCCACTTGAATCACATTTTTGAAAAGGTTAATCAGAATTTGTGATTAAACAAAGTATTACAGATTTCCTATCATTCTTCCTGTATTCTCATAAGTGTGTCTTGGAAAGTGAAAATACGCCTATACACTTTTTCTAACTACCACTATGTTCATAAAGTTCAGCTTTAAAAGGTCTCTCATTAATAGAAATAGTCTCTATATTAGATTTTTTTGTTTTCAAACTTCAAATAAGTACATAAATAATTAAGATATTATTGAAAAATAATGAAAAAATACCTCAAATTCCAATTGGCCAGATTCTGAATTCCCCCTGAAACTTTTTGGGAACAATACTTTTTTTAAGTGAAATTTAATTCTGGATTTTTATTGGATCAAATGGATTGAGAATATTATTTTAATTAATAATTAAACAGCTTTTTAATGAACTCCAGGTTTAAATGTTTTTTCTCATAATTAGTGATTGATTCATATTCTTGAAAATCAAAATTTGTCATTGTGGTAACATTTGGTAAATATTAAGTGAAGAATTCATTTTATTATCAAATGGGCACATTCTTTGTAGCTTGTTGGCCATATTATTGATATGCATTTTCTCATTATCTTTCGCTATTCCAACTCCATCAGCATTCTCAAATTTCTTGAACAATGTGTATTTCTGCTTATAAGCTCTCTAAAGGTCCCAAATTATTTCCTCTATAAGATTCAACTGGCTTTACAATCCTTATTCACCTCAAGTTCCAACATATGGATCCTATGTTTTTCCTGAATGAGGCCTTCCAATAGAAGTGATTTCACTTGTCCCAAAGCATTTCTTGTAATGTATATGATCTTCAACAAATTAGTTATGTAGATAAAATCAGCCTGTATTAGATTCTCAGAAGGATCTGACTGAGACTTGGTTGATTTGTGAGATAGATTAATCCAGTAAACCTTTGGACAAGGAATTTTAATTGGAATGGTTGTGAAGGAAAAATAGGTGATCAGAGAATAATAGGTGAACTCAAGCACAAAATTGAATGTGGATTGACCATGATAGTGGTTTAAGATGAACTTTAAAGTAATTTAGAGAAATTATTGTAATAATTCTAAATGAAGATGACTAAAAGGTTAGGTAAAACATGAGAGTAGGTTTCAGATTGAAAAGAAAATGGTTTTCTATAAAGCTATAAATCATGAGAAACTGAGTTTAAAAACTAGCTATTTGGCTTGAAAGCCATGGGTGTTTTGAAGTTTAATTTGGTCCAAAATCTATGTCATAACCATGGGAATGACCCCCCTGGATGTAGTTATGAAAATCCTGTATCATAGCCACCTTGTGGCCAATGAGCCACTCTTGTGCTCTATGGCCACCTGGGTCACACCCACCTCACTTGGCAATATCTTCATCTTTTTCCCTCCTGGACTTCCATCATTAATAATGGACCCAAGTCCATTATCCTTCTTTTTGACCCTAGAGATATTCGCCATCATTATGGCGCCTTATGGGTCATATGGCCTTGTCCCTTTAATTAAATGTTTTTTGGCCATTTGGACCCCTTAAATTCTGTACAGCCTTCAGGCTGTAAAAACATGGTATGTGGTCCATAGGGCTCCTAGGCCCCCTTTTGGCCTAAATCCAATGAGGCCCATTCCTATGGCCATGAACCATCATGGACACCTCAGAATCAAGCAGTGGCCCCAAAGAGTCATCGGATACCACCAACTACCATTCTTGGCCAAGTTTCTCCAAGGCCAAAATAGCCTTCTCCAAACTTTGGAGTAAAACTGTTGTGGAAATTAACAAGTGTTGTATATGTTTTTATGCACTATTATGCACCATTTTTCCTCAGAAATTCAATTATTAAATTTTCAATACTTAATTCTTCTATCTGAAGAATAATTCACAAATACTCAAGTCATTTTCAAATGAAGGATTCAGGGATATCAATCTATCATCCATGGGGGTAGTGAATAGGAATTCAAGAAGTCCATTCAAGGAAACCAATAACCTGGTCCATTCAGGCTTTGGTAATTTAAAATATAAATTATTTCCCACAGGGAATACTGCAAAGTGATTCTCAATGGATATTAAAGAAGAAGTTATTCACATAGGTTTCCAAGGAATGAAAGCTCCATTGCCTCCCTGTAAAGCCAAATTAATCCATACAGGCTGCAGTAAAGAAATATGTATGGCATTTACCTTTTCTGTTCAATTGAATTCATGTTTTTTAAATGAAACAAGCTCATTTCTCAAGATGTCCAAGGTATATTTCCCAAAGCAGTTAGTAAAAATGTCCACCATTCATGAAGCTGGGTTTACAACCTCCTAGGATCAGTTTGTCAACTTCTCACATATAATGGCCACCTTTTACTCCCCTGGGGACTCTTCTCCATTTTATTAATCTACCAAATTTGTTAATCTTTAATTTATTTCCATCTTGATATTAAATACTGATATTATTGAATCAATAATTTTCACCCTTTTCCTCACCTTTTGGTGGATATTGGTGGTCATATCCTTTACTAATTCCATTGTTCTTTCTGGAAGGTTGAAACAGTGATCAAGGACTCACTTTGTTGGCTTTCCTTCTAGCTTGAAGCTCATCTTCCAATTTCATATTCCTTTTCTTATTCCTTTCACTCTTTGGAGTCTTCCCAGTAAGCTCCCTGGTTTCTGAGTGCCAGGCCAACCTTGTTTTTCCTAAGTGCCCCTGTGACATTATTAATTAGCTCTTATTGTTTTCTTCATTATTTCATTCTCTTATTTCTATTTTTTATTCTTCGAAATCATTCATTAATCAATTATGACACTTTTATGATCTTGATGAATTTTTCTTAAATCATCACAATTGTCACTCATTCTTTTACTCTTGAAAATTGATTTTCTCTTTTTAATTTTCTTTCAGTCTTTATCAAAGTTTTTTTTCAAAGGCTTTTTTGGCTGAAAGTTTCTAGTCACTGTATACCATTAAATTTTATTTCATTTTACAACTTAATCTTGATTTCTCAAATTTTTCATAAAATACAATTCATCAACAATCTTCATTTAATCAATATTAATATTTTATTTTTCCTTCAATAATATTGATTCACAAAGAGATCTCATTTGTTTTGAATTTAACTGACTGATTTGAACATAAAATTGATTTTGAATTCAAGAAATTGATTTACCTGAATATTTATTGATTGATTTTTCTCAGTAATTTATCTGATTTGATTAATTATTTCCAACAATTATTGATTGAATTCCTCAAGATTGATTAATTTATTTATTTACCTCAAGCAATTATTGATTTTTATTTTCCCCCAAGATATTGATTTGGTTTTGGGTAATGATATTTCCATTTACCCACCTTGTATTTATGCCTATGCCCATGTATAAATATTTGGTCTCAGATATACCTTCATTCATTTTATTGATTTAGCTTCCTAAATCCAATAATCCAAGTGATTATTAAATCCACACCAAACATGTATTACTCCAAAAGGACTATAATTTCACAGTCGCTCACTTTCACTTTTGATTATCATATGAGTCTCTAAGAAAGTTTTTGATAACTCAGCATATTTCAAAGGACTTTCTATAGTTGTTCTTCAATTAAAACGATAACCACCATATGGAAAGGAAAATGAACTCCATTCAGAGCTTTGAGTGAGTAAAAAGTACACATCTTTCCAAAAACATGCTTCCTTTTTTGTACCTTTAATTTATAACCTCAAAATCATAGGTTGTAATTTTTCATTAAAGAAAACTTCTTATAAATTGGAATACCCTTTTCATTTTTATATCCACTGTATTAGGTGATATAAAATGGTATTCCATTACATTTTTCCTTTGTCCAATTTGATTTAGATAATCAATAGTTTGGTTTTCAGAAGCTGGATTCCAATGAGGTTCCCATACTTATATTAAATATATAAGTTATATTCAATTATTCACTAATGGTCACATAATCCATGCCATTATAAATACAAATTTGCCAAAGGTTATATTCAGGCCAACCCCTGAAGCCCCTATTGAAGCCACAAGTACCTCTAAATTATTGTTTTCCTTGACTTTCTGAGGTTCTCCCTCTTTTGTAGCTGGGCATCTTTTTCTGTTGACATGAGTAAAAATGACTATGTTGTTTTCTAATAAAATTCCAATTTTGCCAGTTTATCACCAGTAATTGTCAATCAAAAGCTTCATAATTATAAAAGAAGAGGTAAAAAATAGAATTTTAATAGAAAAAATAAGGGAAATAACCCAACCCAAAATTCAAGGAATTTTTTAAACTGTAAAAAAATCCTGACTTTGGAATTAAATTTTTAATATTGTGGAGTGATAAAAAAACTTGCTGGAGTCTATGAATTTTAGTGCTTTTTAGATATGTTTTAATGTAAAACCTTTTCCCTATGGTAATATTCAAAAAATTACCTTCTATCTGTGTACCATATGGGGAGATCATAGATTAAATTTTATGTATACTTTCACTAAGAAAGATATAATTGCAACAAAGGCAAAGCTTGTTTATATACTTGAAAAATATTTCTGGGTCTTGATGAGATTATGATAGGAGATCTTTGTAAATCTCATTATATATATCCAATTTACAATCTGAGAGAGGTTGATGGATATTACCATGATTAATTCCAGGTAGATTATTTAGAATTATTTCCTTTTTTCTTTTCAGAGAAAGATGCCTTAGGAACAGCTTGAGGGGGTTAACATTTCCTTTTTTCAGCTTATCTAATATAAGTGGCTCCCAATTCTCTTGTTTTTTATTCTGAAGTTCTGTAATGAAGGTGATTAGGATCATTAAGTCAGCTATACTGTTTTGAATAGGGATTCCCATCAGTAAAATGGGTCTGGATGTTTGGCTTCCCCTCATTTCTTTGACGAATGTTGACTCCTGACTTCTTATTTGGCTAGGTATGTGAATATAGTTCATATATATCTCATCAGAAATCCAAAATCTATAAATAATAAGTATTGAAGCTCATTGGGCCTCATGTCAGACAACTTGGTACCATTTACTATGGTAAATCCAAGAGATTTCTATATTATTAGGCTGACAAATTTCATGTGCTAACAAATGATAGCTGGATATTACAATATCAGTTTAGAAAGACTTTTTAAGTCCAATATCCTTTATTCTATTCCCATGATAGGTAACAAGATTAAGTCTGTATATGTCTGTGTGTGATTTGATTTCATCTTTCCAACTCTTGCTCAATGAAGGTAAACATATTATGAACATGGAATTTTTTGCTTTTTATTGAGAAAATGGATGGAGGGTGGAATTTTTTCTTTGAAATATTCAAGAGTCATAGATATGAGTGATATGCAATGAATTTATTTCCCTAGTCCCATGTCATCTGCAAGTAAACAGCTCAAGGGAGTATGGCTGAAGTACTCTTGGAGGTTATTTACTTACTTTTTTGTGATGCTATGTAGAAAATCAATTCTTCTAGTTGAGGTTTACTGTTTATTTAACCACAGGGAGATTTCTTATTTTACATTTGGGGTTTCTATATCCAGGGAGAATGCTAGTCCTGGCTTTTAATTAGGCTTGAGTTATGTTTTTAAAAATTGTATAAGGGATTGTATTTTTGGAAGTTAATTTCAACTGGTGATATTTGGAAGCTTTGAGCTCAAATCAGGTGACAACAAGATGCTCTGAGAAGAGATAAAAAGAATTGGTATCCATGTTTGAGAGAAGTTGACACCCACAATTTTCAGAGCTGCTGTATCTGGCTGGTTGGTGATGAATAATAAACTCTTTCTAATGAGGTAAAATATATTAATGCTTGATGATGTAAATGAAAAAATAAAAATCACTATTGGAATATTTATTCTTATCTTGTTGTAAAAATCAGACTCAAGAAATCTCTCAATGAATACTTCATGGCTGGGGTTTCTATCTAGATTGGTGTGCCACATGCCAGCGGGAACACAGGATATAAATAAATATGGGTCACCAAATAGTGGTACCAATTGAGATATTACATCCAGAGGAATGCTACCCCAAGGCTTTCTTTGGTGTTGTGTAAACAATATCAAATTTGTACTTCAAAAACACAAAAAAACCAATCATCCCATGAAAAAGGTTTCTTGATGGGCTTAGCAAGGCATATGTGGGTTTTCAATATACCAAGACAATATGGCTTGGAAGAATCCATCCTTTCAAAAAGAATTTTGGTTTGATCTTGACAGGAATCAATGGTAAATACAATGAACTGAAGATCAATGATATAGAATAAGCTTATTATTATACTAATCTGGCTTTCTTGTGGCTTGAAGGTGTTATTCGTATTAAAAAGAATTTCACATGAAGTTAAATAAACTATTATGTGAGTGAAACATCATGTTGAAATTTTTCTTTCTAATTAATAGTTTGAGTGCATGTCAGATGATGATATCATTTGAAAATCAGACTCTTAAGCATAATATAGTGAGAAGAATTCTGTCATTCTTTTCCACAAATTTTATCACTTATGAGGATGAAGTATTATCTTCACATCTTTGTTATCAAGTGATTGGTTTATTAAGATAATAATCACTTTATATTAATATGGAGTAGAAAAACATGCAGGTCAATTGAGAGAGGCAAGGAACCTTATTCTTGGACAAGTCAATATAATTCTATCAAGCTCTGAATTATAATAATCTTTCTATTCAAATTCAGGACTTTGAACAGAATGCATGCAGGAAAATCAGGAAGATACTGATCTAGATATATTTCAAAATAGAAACAAAATCAAAATCTGTAATCAACTTTGCATCAGACATTGCATTTCATGCATGAGGTTCCTAGTATAAGGTTGAAAAGCTACATCAAAATAAATCAAAAATAACAAGAGTTTTACATTTTGGAAAGCTTCATTTTCTTCTTTTGATCTATTTTCTTTCATTTTGAATCCTTTCTTGACAACCATATGTCTTCTCTCCTTGGTTTATTGTATCCATACACATAAGGCTTTTAGCTCTGGAATATAGCTTGGAGTTGATTTGGAAAGAACAGCCAAAGTGAGTTATGGCGGGAATTCCATAAAAGCTAGGAGGTGAATCAGTTGTATAGTGAAAATCAGCTGAAGTTTTCTGGAGAATCTCAATAATACCTTTTTTACAAGAAAAATACAAAAGCTTGGAGTATTGAGGAAATTATAGTCTATAGCCACAGGATCAGATGGGAGGTGGAATTGGTTGTATGGCTGATTTTTCAAATAATGTAAACAAACCATAAGTCCAAGTATTGAAATCCTTCCCATCTCTATGAAAAACAATTATGAAAGCCATTGGTTTCTATCATTGCATTGAAGGACCATAATCTTTGGTGAACCATTGGATTCCATTCACCTTCATGCCATTCAGGTAGCTGGCCTCATGCATTGTGTCATTATTCTCACAGGAAGAAGAAATAGAAATAATTTTGATGCATGAGGAAACAACATTCCAAAACCTAGAAAGGGTCATCCATTCTTCATTATCTGCTTCTAATATTTTTTGATTCAATGTGGTCTTCCTGGAAAAAACACCTAGTAAATGGAGAAAAAAATTAACAAAAAAATGTGAATAGAATTTTCCAAAGACTGACCTAAGGATTTCCCACTATCACTTCTACAACAAAATCCAACTCCTTTCATTTGAGCATCAATAATATCACTATTGGATTTGATATGAAAAATATTTTGGGATAATCTGTAAAGTGATATCACTAATTGATTTAATGAGGTAAGCCTTGGAGAAGGATTATGAAATTGATGCAAGTGATAAATAAAGAGGGGGTAATGATTTTTTGAATTGAAAACTATTAAAAGGCTTGGGGTTTCATTTATTGAGGGTAATAATAGCTTATTTATTCCTTTGGGCTTGGGCTTAACCAGAACTGTACTGAAATCACTTCTTCTTCTTGGTGAATGGTCCAAAACTTGGGTGATTAATTTTTGTGAAATTTGAAATCTTTTATGTGAAATTAAATTTATTATTCAAAGATAAGTCATTATTGGATAAGGGGGAAATCATTTGCAGCTGGTCAAATAGTCCTTCTCACAAAATTATCCTCAGAATTCAAAAATAGCTCATTGTTGCTGTTTGTGTTGTTGAAAGTTGAGTTTTTCAGATTTATAAACCAGCAAAAAAGTTATCCCTTCTGGAAGTGGTAGCAGGTCAAATCAAGCTTCCATCTTGCTTCATACTGTGTTCCAGCTTTCTATTACTATTTGGTCTTTACCTAAGCTGGATTATCAAGGTTGAGACCTACTGCATACAAAATCAATTGAATTATGTATTCTCTGAGCATCCCAAATACTTCTTTATTCCACCAAAATACTTTAAGTCAATATAAGTCCAATAATGATCAAATAATGCATTGCATATTTTGCAAAATCAAAGGATGCTATTCACCACTTTTTCATGCTTTTTTATGATTGCTTTTTTTTTCTGAAATCCATCTTATCCCATTTTAAGACTTGAAAATTCAATAATATTGAGATCAAGATATTCCTATTGAAATAATTACTCATCATTTGTTTCTCTCATTCTTCAAAAAAACTAAATGTGTATGTCTTATTATGAATTTTCCCAAATCATAATTTATTGCTATTTAAAGTAATTGAGGAAAAAGTGATATATATAGCTCCCTTTATTTCAAACTATAATTCCAAGTGGAACGTTTTTGTGGGTATCAAAGTTGAAATATCTTTCTCTCAAAATAAATTCACTGGTTACAATTTTCTCTTCACCTATTTCCAAATTTACATTTTTCTCTGAAACCTAAGACAAAATACTATTTTTCTCTGAAAATGAAATATTCAATTATTTCAAAACCTTTATACAAAGAAAGAAAACACCTGTGCCCTCTTTTTGGTGAGAATTTATCTATCATAGTATCATATGAGATATAATATACTCAAAAATCTCAGGATATTCTACATGCTAATAGCCTTATTTGAAGTCTTACATACTTCATAATAAGCTAATTCTTGAGACAACTAATCACTTATTACCACTTTTGTGGGTAAGGAAAAGAAACTCATTGTTTCAATGCTCTTTTCTTTTCCAGAGGACAATAATAAATATTAGGGTAAGTTTTTCCAATAAAAAGAGGGGAATGTATTAAAGTCCCTTTGTTAAGATTAGTAATTGAAAATAAACCTTATTTAAAAAATGTTTAACTTTATCATTAACTGGAAATGTGATTCATAATGAGAGGCTGTACAACAATGCAAAAATTAAAACAAAAACATATTAATTCTAAAGGCTTTCAATATTCCCAAATCTCAATTAAGAGGAGCAATTATTTTATTAAAATCATTCTTTAGGATATGGATAATAAATAATCTCATGATGGTGTTTCTTCAGAGAAAAATTAATTGTAAAAAAATACTTGTATTAATTTCATGAATTTTTTCTTCACTTCCCTTTTGTATGAATTAAGAATTGATTATCACTTTAGTTTCTTATTCTCTAAAATCATAATTTTCAATTAATGAAGAATATTTAATATTCAGAATAATTTTTTTGGACAACATAGAATATTAATATTGGTTTCTTATCTCAAACAAACAAAATTTAAACTTTCAAAAGCTCAATTCACCATTATATTAATTTGATATATTTAAAATATTTTCAGAACCATATTGAAATACTCATGATGATATTGAAAAAAGTGATATACCAAGCTTTAAACCTGTCACAGCCATGGAGACAGGCAGGGCATTACCACTCATTACTAATGGAAAATCTTCCAACACATCTAATCAGCAAGGGGTTTCATGGAAGATTCACCAAATACAGTTCCAATCCTCAATACAGCTCAATACAGGCAAAACCCAAATACAGGATTCACCAAATACAGGCCTGCCTTCAATACAGGTTCAAATACCTGTATTGATTCAAATATCTGTATTGGATACACAAATACAGTTTTACCTCTCAAATACAGGTTTCTCAATCATACAATCATGGTTTCTCAACGCTCAAACTCCAGGCTGGCACTTTTTCATATATACCAGCCCCCTTCTGCCCACCTGGGGGTTTTTCCCCCAGTTAATTAGAATATTGGATTTATTATTTAATATTATTTTATTTCTCATTAAGAAATATTATTTTATTATTTACTAAGTTAGTCTTTGCCTTCCCTCACCTATTCAATAGAGTCCTGGTGGCCATATCCTTTATTAATCCTTTTCTCTTTTTTGAAGAGGTTGAAACAGTGATACAGGATTATTTGTGGTTGGCTCTTTATTATTGCTTTTGTTTTTTTCTCTCATATCTTTTAATGTTTATTATCTTATTACTAGGAGTTTATTCTCTTATTTCATTACTCTTATCAATTGAGTATTTATTCTGATCCCTCCATAAGTAAGTCTGTTCACTGAGTGCCAGGCCCTCTTCATTCAGAAGAGCCCCTGTGACAAAACCTCTTCCTTTAATCAATAAAAAATTTATTCAAAACTCATTCATTAATCCTATTATAAAAAAACTTCTTCAATTATAGTCATATATATATATCAAGCTCAAAATAATGTTAAAGCTGATCTATGTCAAAATTTCATTTTATTTTAAGGTTTCCAATATTTCTGGAATAATATATACTCCCTCAACCTAGATTCTCTAAGTTAGTCTTCTTTATCCTGAATATTTTGTAAGGCATGATACACTTCAAGTTTGGCTTCTGAGTAGAAATATTTGTATTACTTATTCTTTTGGCCTTTGTAAAAATAGGAATATATTCGAGAGGACTGTTTGAAGGATTCAGATAGCTCAGTTTAAGGAGTTAGATTTAGAGAAGATAACACCCAAAATTCCAGACCTCTAATGATAGAATTAGAGGGGAATTCATTACTTTTTAATTATCATGAGTCTTTTGAATCATTTCCTCAAGGTAGGAATTTTCTTCAAAGGCTTTAAGCTACATCTTCATATACATTTTTAGCCTTTATTTTTAATGTAGAATGTGTTACTGACCTTTGATTCAGTTTCTTTTTTGGGAACTAAGAGTTCATACCCTATTGATAGAATACAAATAAATTCAGACTACAATATTGTTCTCTTCTGTCATTCAAAATCCACGCTATTAATTCCTTCAAAAATTGAACTGTTGAAGCTTAAAAGAAGGATTTTGAATCTTGAAAATTATTCTTCACTCATTTATGTGTCCATTTATTGAAAAGGATAATTTTATCTTGGAAGGAACATTTTATGTAAAAAAGCCTGTTTCTAAAGAGCGAAAAAATAAAAAAATATCTCATTATAGCAATTTATGGTGGTTTTTAATGCTTTATAATTGAGAGAAAGAATCATAGAAACCATCTATATAAATTGGAAAACTCATATTATGTTCATGATTGTATTGAAAATTATTATTGAATTATCATACTTATACTGTCAAATTGCAATTTTTTGTTGACATTTCTGGAAAATGCCCTTAAAATGGCTTATTAGTTAAATTTACAGAGAGGAAAATATCCATAAATTTCTCTTTGAAAAAATTGATAAAGTTTTAAAAAAAAATCATTTTATTTATCAAGAAGCTTAATATAAGTTATCAAGCTGTCGTTTTCAATGAGAATCAGATCTTTATTGGAGGTTTAATCAGAATATTTTAAACACCAACCTAAGTGGTCTAAAATTGTATTCATTCTCATAAATTTTGATATATTCAGAAGCAATTGTTCTATGAATAGCTTTCATGGACCCAATTTGGAGTGTTTGAGGTACATTTTGAGAATTGAATAAAACTTGGGTTATGTGTCATCCAAAATATGCTCAAACCTTTGTGCAACTTATGTCCAATGGCTTGGTTGGGCCCTTGTTACAGTGAAGCTGGAAGAAAATTGAATATTATAAGATTCAAAAATTCACTCTTCTTATTCAATCCTTAATTTTCAAATATCTTATATTATATTGCAGGATATTAATCCAAATTACTGACACATACCATTTATATAATAATTTTGCAGCAATATCGTGAAGTTGTCTATCAATCAATGGAAAATAAGAAAATATTGGACCATCAAGTTTTTTAAAGCTTTCTTCAATAATATTAAAGAATAAACATTAAATGTTGGATGAATTCGAGATTTAGACCTTTATCTATGAAAAGCAACATTTTAAATTGAAATGTACATTTTGTTATGTAAATACCAATTGCTACACCAACCTTTTTGTGTATGCTTATATGGATTTTTCGGCAGTCTTGTCTTTATGTAATATGGATTATTAATTTTTTATTCCCTTCTTTTTACTCAATTTTTTACGTTTCAATTTTTATATCTCTTAAATATGTTTCCCAATAAGATTTTATTTTTTGATCTTTTAATGTTTAAATATTGAATTTTTTGAATTTCTTGGTTCTTTAACTGTTTTCTTGTTTTTTTTTTATTATTATTCTGTTTAAAATCAATTTATGTGGCTCAAAAATTTGATTAATTTCCTTTTTTGATTTCAAGGTTTTTTTGTTAATCCTTGCACATTTCTCCTCAAATAATTACTCATTTTTCTAATTAGTTGAACGACAAGAATTTTATTTTTATTTCTTTTTTGAATTTGAATTTAGTTTTATATTTTTTCATTTTTATTTAAAAAATACTTTTCTTATTTCATTTTGCCTTTATTTTAACTTCATTTTAATTTTAATTCAATTTTTTATTGTTTTTTTTTCAAACTTTATTAATTTTTAACTTTATTTTGTCAATTATGCTTTATACTTATCTTTTCATTTTTATAATTTTTTTTTAATTTTTTATTTTACATTTTTCTCAATATTTTTAATTTGATTTATATTATTTTTTGATTTCTTAATGCTTGATTTTTACTTTTATTTTTTTTATTTTCTTATTTGATTTTATTTTAGGGCTTGTGGGATGAAGATACACTGGAATCAGTGTTTTACACTCGCTCCAATGTACCGTGAACAAATATTACTAATACACTGGAATCAGTATAACACACTTATGCCAGCTTATCTCCATCCCACAAGCTCTAAAAAATCAACATTAAAACAAAAAAAGATAAAAAAAATTCCATTTTTGAATTGAAAAATACAAATTAAAATACAAAAAAAACAATAAAATAAAGAAGGAAACACGACTAGCTCAAGTAGAAAATAAATGCAAAATATATATAAAAAATACAAAAAAAATTATGTAAGAATTTGGAGGAAATTCAAAAACAAAATAATAAAAATGAGATGAAATGAAAAAAGAGAAAACTTGAGGTAAAAAAGATAGAAAATTAAAATTAAAAGAGGAGGGAACCAGAACATTAAAAAAACAGAATTCGAAACATGCAGCTTAAATTTGATTTATGATGTCATTTATATTTTCAATTAAGCTTATTTTGGATGATTATTAATACTTCATTCAATTTTCTTTTTTCAATTGATGCAATTTCAAATATTAATAAAAGTTAAAAAGAAAAAAAAGAATTCTGGGACATATATAGCCATGCTAAAAAATGAAGAAAGTAAAACAAACATATTAAAAGTGTAAAAATTTACTTATTAAAATTTTTCAATTGAAAAGTGGATAACTTTAAAAACATTAAGAATCAAAAATGATGATATCTGCTTAACACCATTGAATAATTTGAGAAAAAATTCCAAGCAAATATCTATGAAGACCCAATTGTATAATTTTAAGAGTTGAAGAACTCCATAAACAAAGAATTTTGAATTTGAAAATAACTTTGGAAATGAAAATTGTTTTCATTTCAAAGGAAGCTGATCAATCTGTAACAGACTGTTGGAGTGATAAGGAAATGCTTATCTTGAATGAAGATATTTAATAATAAAGAGAATAGTAAAGATATTTGTAAAAGATTTTTTTGGGAGATATGTTGATTTTTTGCCACATATTTAGCTCAAAAGCCTTTTTTAAATAATATGCTCCAAATTAATATGGGATATAAGAAAAAAAAGGGAATTTCATGTATATATAATGGAAAAATTGAAGATTGTGGAGGCCCCGCTTCAAAGGTATGTAAGCTAATTTTGAAGACAGATAAAATTATCTAAATGTGTGAAGTATTAATCTGGATTTTTTTCCCTTCTTTCTCAAGAGATTTTTTAAGTATTCAAGTTTTTCTATCTAAAAAAGGTATATATTAAAACTATGAAATGGTGTGCACATGTGAGAAAGGAAAACTATGTCAATTAAATAGGACAATTTAATAGTGTTGAAATTTCTTCACATATTTCCTTGAAAGAAGCATCTTTTCTTGTTGGTAATAATCTATGTGAAATAATCTCTAGTATTAACTTAGAGTGTATATTTAAGACAGGCTTTAACAAATAAAAATCATTAAAGGCCCATGATATTCTATTTTAATTTATTAAGGTTTTGAATCGCCAAAAAACCCAGGTTGAATGAATTTTGAACCTGCTACCTCTGCTGATGGGGATAGTTTTTTATAGTACTTGGATGTAATGAGTCACTAATTGATGAAGAAAAATCATTTACAACTGGTGAAATGGTCCTTCCCATAAAATTTGTTCCTTAACATTAAATGGCCCAATACCTTTGGGGGGTCATTGAGTTGAGACTGTATCCTTTGACTCATGATGGGTGAAGCAGCAAAGAGCAGAAACCAAAGCTATGTCCAAAGAAAATTTTTAAATTAATAATGAGCCAAGATTTAAAGAAAACAGCTCAATTGGGTTCCTACACGCCAAGTAAGCATAAATATTAAGAGAAACAAATTTATCAAAGAAAAATAAATGAATAAATATATTCATTGGCTAATATTAATAGATAAATTAAAACTAGCATTCTTGAGCTGTGGGAGCCCCAGAAAGCTCAACATTCAATACTTTTTTTTTAAATTTTATTGGTTTTGAAATAAGAAGAAATTAAAAAAAATATCTATTGATTAATTTAAAATGGCATTACAAATAAAATATAGTTAAATATTGAAAAATATCTGTTAGTTTCAAATTCAAATATAGAAAAATATAAGCTTGCTTATGTTGTAGGAGCCCAAAAATGCTTAATAATAAGAAAATAATTGTTTTAATTTATTCAGTTTGCTGTTAAAATAAACCAAATAAATATATTAATTAATTGAAAAATAAAATATAGCATAAAACAAGTTTAAAAACAAAAACAAATATTTTTTTAATTTAATGAAGTTTTAAAAAAAAATGAATCAAGAAGTTATATTAATTAATTTGAAAATAAAAAAAGAAATTTACCTCTCTTGGGCTATAGGAGCGCATGAAAGCTTAAAACTAGAAAAAAATACAAAAAAATACAAAAAAATACAAAAAAAATTAAATAAAAATATTAATTAATTTTTTTAAAAAAAAGAAATTTAGCTTGCTTGGGCTGTAGGAGCCCAAGCAAGCTTGGAGAAACATAAAAGAATTATTCTTTATTTATTTAGTTTTTTTAAAAAAATGATTTTTTTTATTGAGTTTTTAAGAAAAAATTAAATGAAAATATTAGTTGATTGAAAGAAAAGAATTAAGCTTTCTTGGGCTGTAGGAGCCCAAGCAAGTGTAAGAAAAATAAAAAAGAGATTTTCTTTTGAATTTGGTTTTTAAAAAAAAGAATCTTAGGCCTCTTTGGCTGTAGGAGCCCAAGAAGGCTTAGAGGAAATTGAAGAATATTTTTTCAATATTTTAATTAGTTTATTCAAAAATAAATAAATAAATAAATTATTTAATTGTAAAATTAAATAGAACAGAAAACTAGGTTGAAGTTCAAATTTAAAAAAAACCACTTGAATTTTTTTTAAATACAAGTTTTTTGATTATTTAATCATTTTATATTTAATATTAATCCATATTCTTAATTTGAAAAAAATAGATTTGTTTAAATATATTGATATTTAAAATAATTCTTGAAATATATTGACTTTTGCTGCCAGAGCCTCACAGAAAGTGAAGGTGATGTAAATGACTTAATTGTTAGAGCTTCTGCCTCTCAAAATAGCTGAGAGGTTGCATTTTTAATCTTGGGTGCTGGCCAGACTTACCCAGGGGCCTCTGGGTTGTGAATCTGGGTGGTTGGTGACAATAGCTTTGGCAAACCGAATACAACTCATTCTTTCTTGGTGAAAGAGGTAGACTTTGTGGGTTCAAGTCCCTCAGAAAGTTCCTGGAATCACTTCTCCTGTTTATTTTTATTTTTGCTCTAATTCACATAAGCATAACTATTTTACATTATAATACTTTTGTCACAAAGCTGTTTTAATTAATAACTTTATACAAAACACACCTCTTGCACTCAGGTGAGAAAGGCACACTGGTTAGTGTCATAATATTTTTGGAATAAAGATTTTTGAAGTAATGACTCTGAAAAGTAAACATACTTTGGACTCAATATTAATGCATTGCAAAATACAGGTAATAATAAGTAATATGATCTAAAGGCGCTTTTACACATCTTAAAGGACTTTTTCAATAACAAATTTTTCAGGTAAGTTCATTATGAACTTAGACTTGGAAGGGTGTTTTTTTCCATGCTTCACTAAGATAAAAAGATAAATATTCTTCAAAGAAGCATTTTCTTGTGCACATTGGAGAATATGAATGATTTGAGAAAAAGTGTTCATGAAGTATTTTACATATATACTTATTTTTGTGCTTCCCAATCTCATCAACTGGAAAGAATTTTTTTATTTGAAGATTTATGTAATTTGTAGAAGCTGAAGGGTCCCTTTGGCTGGACTAATGTGGTAATCAGCTGAGCACACCAGAAGTCTACATACACCCCCAGTAAGGAATGCTGCAACCAGATTTTAGCATGACCTTCCAGCCCTCATCTGATTTTGAATTGTAACCAAAGCTTATAAAGGATCTGGTCCCTGCTTGACAAATGGCTTTTTCAATTTTCTTCTTAGTTTTGGAATAAACCTTAGTATGAGCCTGGAACCAATTAAGGGCAATCATTAGCTGGATGATCTTATCAACCAATCCAGTCAGATTAGTTGTTAAACTTCCTGTTGATTCAATACTAGTACCTTCTCGACTTTCATTGAGAAGTGGATCTAGAGGTGCTTTGTTTACACTCAAACATGTGCCCAAATATTGCATGCCACTAATTTCAGCACACAAAGAATCACTTGAAGCTGAACTAGGAATATTGAGTGGCACCAGAAGGTTACAGTTATCAATATAAAGTGCAATGGCTTAAAATAGAATATCTGCAGCTTTCTGCCTATGTTGACCTGGTTGAACTAGATTTTGCAACAATAGATACAGTTCATGGAGGATTTTGGGTATACCAGCTGGTATGGACATGTGATTTTGAAATAATTTCAAGTTCCAAATTCTCTCATAGAGTAAGGGCTCCTCAGATCTTGTGGAGAACATATTAAAGCCTATAAAAATAATGACATAGCTAGATAACAAATCTAAATACTTTCCTAAACCCTCTTTACCAGCCTGATGGAGCCCTTCAAGCCACTATTTCATTCTAATGCCTCTACCACTTTTTTAGCAAATCCCACATTGGAGCTTTGTTTAAAATCCATCCTTTGGAAAAAGTTATTTTCATTGAATAATGGTAATTTTAATGAGTGAATGAAATTTGATTCAATCTTCCCTTTTTAATATATGATATGACATTATAATTTAATGAAATTTATTTTCATGCATAAATGACTTAGACTTAGAGATATTCAACAAGCAGAAGAATTGACTTTTGGACAATTATTTATTTGAGTCACTAAATTTTTATGCTCATCCATTGTTCTTTGAGCTTCTGTACTAATATTTGCCTTTAGAAAACTAGTTGCTTCGTGAACTCTAGAATTTTGACTTTGAAGAATGTTTTCATGGTGATTGGTTACATCTCCAATCTTGGAGTTTTTATCCAGGTGACTATTTGTTGTATTTATTTGAGGTCCATCATTATTTTCATGAGTGGAAGTAGAAAGAGCCCCTAATTCCCCATTGTTAACCTCAGGGGGCAACTGAAATTTTTGATGAATTTTCTTTTTTCCCTTTATTATTTGAAGGTTCAAACTTTTTTTTGAAGAAATATTTGTCATTGTACCAATTTTAACATGTGATTAAGGAGGTATCTTATTGCCAGATTTGACTACTAATATTATAATCCCAAGCTCTTAGGGTGATATTTAAAATTTATGATATATCAGCTTTATTATACATATAATCAATATTAGAAAAGAGTATTTCTCTGGCCTCCTGGAGCTTCTCTTGTACATATCGAGGAATATGTTCATCTGTGGAAATTCCTTCTAATCTTGAGGCTATTTTTTATGAATTATTCAAGAACTTTTCCTTTGTAATCAATTTGATTTCAGCCCCAAAAAGCAACTCATTAGATAATTTTGTAGAAGCACAATGAGCATGGGTTTCCTCTCTTTTTCTCTCATGCATCATTTCTTATTCATTGAGATACTTATAAGACTTATTTGGCTAAAGGTCAGTTGAATTCAAAAAAATACCTTCAGGAAAGTTTGGAGGCTTATTTTGGATGGCTTTACTAATGGAAATGATACTTTCACTTGATTAGAACTCCATATCATAAGATTTGGGAGAATTGATTTTCTCATGAGTACCCAGTTTGGAATTGCTAATATTGGTGTCCATATAGAAACAACAATCAATTGTAGATAAAGATGGTATATGTGCTCGGAAGGAAAGTATTTTTTTGAAACTATAGGAAAGGGTGGTAGTGCTAATCCACAAAGTCAAATGAGCTTCCCTTGCATAAAATCAATGGGAAGACAAAGAGGATAAGAATTTGGTTATTGAATTTTTTTCTCTAGAATCTTCTGTTTCATATAAGAATACAGAATAAAGAATATTTCTGCACATAACAAGACCTATGGAACTTTCTATTTGTTTCCCTCAGAAACTTAAACCTAATGAGGATTGTGATTAGACTCAAGATGAACACCTGTCACCAAATTTATCTTCCTTCTTGGAGTTTCCAAATCAATAAAGAATCCATTTTAGAAATATATAAAAATAATGTAATACTTCCAAATTATTTCAAGCGAATTTGGATTTATTAATAAATATACCTTTGACTTTGCCCAAAAAACCAAACTCAAACAGAAAATCCCTTGGATCAGAGTTGCATCCCACAATTCATTTTCCTATGATCCTATTTGGATATCCACATGTTTATTGAATTGAAAAAACCAAAGAATCATTAAGGCTAATGATGAATAATAATACTTTTTTTGAGAATTCTATTGTAAAAACATTTTGAATATTACACCAAGTTTCCAATATCAGTGTGCATGAATTGGAAAGGTGTCCATCTTTGCCAGAATATATACATCTAATCATTACTCTTAGACACTCAAGCTATTTATATCAATCTATATTCCACCAAAAAAAGCATCATTTAGATATGTATTTCTTCAACAACTCAATTCTTTTAAAAAGTATTCTCATCAACCCCCTTATGTCACCAATATTTAATATTGAGGCTTATTAATTCCAATTTTATACTTGTTCAGCCCATTATAATGAACCATAGTGTTTTTATCCTTCTCAAAATACTATATTAAATCCCAGGGAAAACTTGAAGCCCCACAAAATTCCACTACCTCAATGCTTGACCTCTAGAACAGAATCATTACAACCCATTTAAGCTATAAATCTACATTATTCTGGGACAATTAAATTCAAAGTTGATATTGATGAAATAAAATCATCTATACAGGCCACTTCACATTGCAAGCCAGATTTTTGTACCCTCATCACTGACCCAGATAAATATTATTACTCTACTAGATGTAAGCTTCCACATATTCCCATTAATCTAATACTGCTTTACTGATTTTAATAAGTCTATAGTTGAACGAGAGCCCCCTACACTGTCAAGGCTCAATGATGTAGATACCCTAATCCAGTTTGCACAGCAGTAGGCTAAAAGTAATGTTTATGCATTAACAAACAAAAATTCTCACCAAGGGAAGAAGTCTTACTTGGAATTTGATTGATACGGATAATATATGAGCTTTAAAGGACCGAGCAAGAGGCATTCAACAACAAAAAATTGGGATTCAAGTTCAGGCTCAGAGGCTCTATTCCTGCTCCCAGTAGGTCCTTAAATATACTGTATGTATTTATTGGGTCCTTATAGCTAAGGTATTATCCATTATGAGTAATTTCAAAAAGTTTAACTCACAAGACCTTGCTATTGGGTTTTGGCCCCATTAGAAATCCTGCATGATCATCCACCATCTACAATGCCATCAGTATGTTACATAAACTATTGTCTTAATGAATAAGAACTTGTGCAAGTTGAAGGATTGATGAAATCAAATGTTTGGCCTAATCCGATTTTAAGCCAGCCTTATGCCCAAGGAAATACCTGTACCATTAGCAGAATGCTTTATAAATAAAAAAGATGCCTATCAATCAGTAAAATAAATGGGAAATCTCAGCTAAAATATCTCATAAATCTTCTGAAAGAGAGCCATTGGATTCATAATAATCAAATAAATACCAATGGAAAGATTACCAGCTTATTCTTTTCACACGCAGGATCCATTTAATTGGGTAATATGAATCACCCTGTGATATTTATTGATGCCACTTTTCCACATGATTGGGAAAACTGCAACTGGTAACATCTTCTCATTAGAATTTTGCTACATGGAAAGGTAAAATGATTATGGATACATATGATTACTTCAATAAAACAAACATTTATTTCAGCCACCCAGAATTCCCAAGTTTCTTATTACCAATCATGAACCAGCTATGAAGTTGGCCATTGAATTTTTTTTTCCTAGCTCAATCCATAATTGTTGCACATGGCACATTAGCAAAAGCCTTATTTAAAATTCTCACAAATATATTCAAGAGGATGATTGGAATTATTATCAGACATCCTGGAATCTACTAGTTAGCGCCAAGTCAGCTGAGGAGTATGATAAAAATGTTTAAAGAATAAAATATAAGTCAAATTATTACTAGGGTTCCTGGGCATATATCTCAAACAAGCTACTCCCATTAAATAAATTATTTTTCACTTCTTGGGAAAGCTAGCATACTCACCTTCAAAATCAAGCCAGCTCTTGTGTTGAATCTGCACACTCCTTTATAAAAAAAAGTCATTAATAATTCTAATGGAGTGCTTTCTACAGTATTTGAAAATTTTAAGACAGAAATTGATACTCAATTGAAACAAATACACCATACTATGTGAAAACAAAGAATCTGAAAATTTACTTATTTTTCCCCACCTTTCAAGCAGCTACTTGGTACTATATCAATCGAATAAATAAAAAATAATTAAAAAACAATTTTAAAAGCTCAAAGGACAACAATATCTTCAGCCATGCTCCAAGAACGTCATGAATGGCATGGGGATTCCTTTTGTCATATGAAACTGAGAAGCTTCTTCATAAAGAGAGCTAAATTGAAAGTGAATATTTCCATCCACAATGGAATCTCCTTTATAATCCTCTTGAAGTAGGTAAAATCTTATTTCTGATATGTATTATTTCAGTCATTTTAAAATAATGTTGAACAGTACATTTATTCTGGTTCACAATGGAATTTGAAACAAAAAAGGTAAAATATTGAAAAGGAATTTGATGAACTTTAAATACCATTACAAAAACGTTTCTCAAGAAAATTCTGGAGTTACTTAGCTTTCAATACAAAACCATTAAGCTTTTTCACCCCAAAAAGGCTTTTACTTCACATGGTAGACAAACACTGCAAAGGAAGAGGGAAAATTCTACAAAAAGGCTTCCATCCAATTTTTCAATTGAGCAGGATATCCTCAATGACCACAAAAGCTTGCTTAAAAATATGCACAGAGCTACTATTGGTCCCAAATCTCAATATATGAGGGGAAAAAAGCTCTTATTCTCAGGAAAGACAAGCCAATATAATGAAGCTACCACACAAAGAAAATGCAAATTATTGACTGATATAGTAAAATTGGAAATGAAATTGAGACACCAAAAGAACTCAAGTTTGTTTGAAGAACTGGTGAGTAGTGGATCAATTTTGGTATGAAAATTAATCATTGAGAAATAACCTCTTTCTCTCAGACTCTCTATATTTATCATATACAGCCACCATTAATTCAGAAGCTTATTTATAAGATCTTTAAGACTCCAGCATATGGTAATTGTGGATTTCATAGGTGTAGGCATACATTTGACATGGAGGTGTGTAAATATCACTCCCCTTGATTTTACTTTAAGATTTCCATGTTTAATTTTCCTCAATTTTCTCATATGTCATATTTTGATTTTATTTTGAAATCATTCCTGTCCAGAATTCACCTCCTGAAGTACAGACAAGATCTCAGGCCAGAACTCAAGCTCAAGCTGTTATTACTCCAACACCAATAGTTCCTCTGGATGGGAACCCAGAAGTTCCTCAACTGGGGGCCAATTTTGACAGAGGATAAATTAACAAAGTGAAAACACCATGCAAGAAGGAAGGAAAAGGGACCAGAGTATCAAGATCTTTCTCAGGAGTTTTTGGTGCTTTTCCTGAAATTTTAAAGATCTCTTATAGAGGCCTTGGTGAAGATTATGAAGAGGAAGAGTGTGATGGTACTGAGCTTGTCCCTTCTCCTGTGGGGCATCTGAAAGTACTGGACAGCCAACTCCATCACATTCTATTCAGCCTCTCTCTCATCAGTCAGACCCATCTCTATTGGCCATTATGCCACATATGACTCAGATCATGGCCAATATTCAATTGTCTTCATCTTCTGAAGCTTCAAGCCCACCAGAATTCCTTTATGGGACTCAAACCTTCAAAGTAAGAAGTTTTACTCAGTCCTTCCAGCTGATTATTTATACTTACAAGGCCAAATTCTCTGAATACAAGAATAAAGTGCTCTATGCTACATCATCTCCAGTTGGCAAGTCTTAAAGATTGATTGAGCCTGATCTTTCCAATCTTATCACTCAAAACCAAAATTCAATCCTCCGTAATTGAAAAATATGCAAATACCAACTTCTCACTTTATTTGGTACCCATATGACGTTAGGCAATCTGAATCAGAGCTGGATTCCTTAATAATTAAGGAAGAGGGGCATGTTTCCTTATAAATTTCTTACTTTAGAAGTCTTCTTTGAAGAATTTGATCTTTTTGTGGAAGGGCTTTTCTTCAAAATTAGAGGAAGAGATTAGCCTCCAGAATTCTGTCTCAGTTGGCATTCCATTGTTCAATTATTTATTCTCTTCAAGACTTAATGGATCGTATCCGGGAGATTGATACCAGGTGCCATGAGAGGCAGATGGAGAAGAATATCTTCCAAGGAAAGAAGACTGAAAAATAAAAGTCAGTTTTTTCTCATTTCCAAAAGTATTTAATTTCAAGCAATAAGAATAAGAAGAATTTTAATGTTCAAAAAAGGGACAAGCCCCATTCTTCACTCCCCAATAAGTAATACAATCTGATGGGTTCTGAAAATGAGAGAAGATCAAATCAGGGTTTGTGTTCTTATTGTGGTGGGGAGCATATTATTGAGACTTATGTGAAAAGTACTCAAAATCAGCTTTCCAGTCAAGAAGGAAGAGTTAACAGCCAGTGAAAATCCTTAGTGAATATCATTTTGTGTTCAATGGTCTTCACTATTTTTCATCCAGAGCACAATTGTTCATTCTAAAGGCAGGTTTTTATAATTCTCTTAAGCTCTTTTTTTATTCTTTTCTTTCTAATATGCTCTAGGGTATTCTGATTGATTATTGTGTTACCAACTCATTTATTGAAAAGGAGTTTGCTCACAAGTATTCTTTGACCATGTCAGAAATATGTTACAGTCACTATTCAGGGGTAAGGGTATTCAATCTTAAACACACTCAAGCCCAACAAATCAGAAATCCATTGTGTGTATCAGTAATCAGTTTCCAAAAATAATATTTCTGAATCATGCATACAGCTTGGTTCATTAATATAGCCTGTCAGCACTTGTATAGGCTGTATTCACCAAATACAGTTTTAGACTCACAAGTCTGAAACTGTATGATCACCCAGCTCCACCACATCTCTTGTACAGACCCTGTAAATACATACAGGTTCTGTATTATCCAAATCAATTCAATTCAAGACTTGTCTCAAGAATTCTCACTCTTTGGATCAGGGCTGGTGGATTCTCACATATAATATTTTATTTATTATTCAATAAATACTCTTATTCTTATTTCTTCATATTTTTCATTGGTATTTAGTTGGTCTTTGCATTTCCTCACCTCTTCAGTAGATTTGTGGTGGTCATATCCTTATTAACCCTTCTCTTTCTTTCTGACAGGTTGGAACAGTGGACTTTGACTTGTTTTTGTTTTTCTTCTTTATTATGTACACTTATTATTATCTTATTCTGCTTTCTAATATTTACTTTTGTTATAAAAATCATTTTTATTACAGTCTTAAGTGTATATATTCTTATTTCATATGAGCCCTCCATAAGTGAGTTTAAGCTCACTGAGTTCCAGGCCCTCTTCACTTAGAAGAGCTCATCTAAAATTATATTAATAAGCTCACCATTTCTTCTTTCTTTTAATTCATTTAAATTTACTTATCTGATTCATCAATTATCATCTCTTCATAATTTCATGATTTTTATAATTTTTATGATCTTATGATTCTTTATTAATTCTCATCTCATTCATTTCATTCATATGAAAATTTATCCTCTTTCTCATTTATTCATAATTTCTGACCATAGCACTCTATTCCAAATTCTTGATCAACTTTAAATATTTCTTTTGTTTGATATTCAGGTCTTATCAGCTTTTTGATTTTATTGGTTAATTAATTGGAACTCATTGGGATATTTGATTCAGGGATTCAGGAGTTTATTGGATTGGGATTGATTATTTTAATCCCCCAAGATAACTTATTAATATTCAAGAACTTTTTTTAATTTAAATAAATTTATTTGTTTTGAATTGAACTGATAATTGACTTAATTGATTTATTTACTGATTGAAATTTATGATACTCTTCAAGAAGCTTGATTTACTTATAACATTTTGACTTTGTCATTTTCAGATTTATTTCACCTCAATACTGTTGATTTTTTCCTCAAGCTTCATCAATAATTCTCATCTTATTTCATTTGGTCAGTCCACATTCTTGTTTTTTAAAGTACCATCAAGCTTATTCATTTATATTTCTCAGAATTCCTGTTCAGCATATCCCAGATAATTCAAGCTGTTCTAACTCCTACAGAAAGGTCTCCTCCTGACAGCACACCATCAGATCATAAATTGAGTTGAAATTTGGACACAGGACCACCAATGGAAGGAGAAGCACTCTCCAGAAGAGGAGGTATGAAGTCAAGAAGATCAAGATCATTCTATGGCTTGTTGGGTGGCTACCCTGGAATTTCTTGAGGGCCTCAAAGTAGATGAGGGGGAGGAGTCTGAGGATACTGAAGGGGAAGCTACCTTGGCAGGTGCCCCAAATCTAGCCTTTTCTAATAAACCTCTTGTCTCTCAAGATGATGGATAAAATGACTCAATTCATGGGAAAGCCCACTCAAGAAGCTTCCCGCAGGGACAATTCCAGATCCCCAGTATTGAAGGCTTCATCCATGAAGTCACCTAATTCCTTTTATGGTACTCAAGCCCATAAATTGATAGAATCTATCCAATAATTTCAGTAAATCTTCTATTATGACACAGATAATTTCTCCTCTGGCAGGAATAAAGCTCTTTACTCAACCTCTTTTCTCACTGGTAGATCTGGAAAATTGATTGAACCATATCTCTCAAATATCTCCAATGAAGACCTTTCCTACGTCCTGAATAATTGGAAATCGTTCAAGACCCAATTATTAATTCTGATTGGTGATCCCAATCAAGTAAGTAAAGCTAAAAAAGAAATGGAAAATCAAAGGATGAAGGAAAGTGGACATGTCTCCTTGTACATTTCTTTTTTAAGAAGCTTAATGTAAATAATTGGAGATTGGGGGAGAGGGCACATATCTATGTTTATAGAAGAGGCTTGGAATCAAGGCTATTGGGAAAATTGGCTTCTCACTCTGGAAGGTTTGATGGCCTTCAAGAGCTCATGGATATTACCTTGGAGCTAGATACTAGGTACCATGAGATGAAGAAGGAAAAGGGAAGTCATCAAAAGAAGAATCCTCCTGTCATTGGGTCCAATTCTTTCAGGCCTCATCAATATACATCTTCCAAGAAGCCCCACAAGAAGAAGAACAATAAGGGGAATAATTCTAAAGCTTCTAAGGATAATAATCATTCTTCTCTCCTCAATAAGTACAAAGAATTAATTGGTTTTGAAAAAGAAAGGAGGATTAAAGAAGGTTTATGCACTTACTGTGGTGGAAAGCACCAAATTGAAAAATGCTTCAAGAGACCTCAGAAAAGGCCTGGGTCATGAAGAGGCTTCCCTAGAAATCAGGGTGAATTCTTATTGGGAATAATGATTTTTTCAATGGCTCTCACTTATTTTGTTTCAGAGAACAATTTTGCATTATGAATACTAGTGTCAAAAAATCTAGAAAATTTCTTATTTTCTCTTCTGTCTCTTATTTTTTTATAGTATTCTCATTGATTATGATGCTACAAACTCTTTTATTGCAAATAATTTTTCTCTCAAGCACTCAATGAGCATGTCAGAGCTCCCTGAAAAGATTCCTCTTTTCATTTTGGATTAAAAGAAATCCACTTCCTTCTTCATTTGCCATTATACCAAGTGGGTTGTTGACTTTCCTTCCTTCCCAATCTTTGAATGGGACTTATCTATCATAGATTCCCCCAATGGAGAAGAGCTCATATTTGAAAATGATTTCCTTGACCATTTTAATCCCTTTATTGATTAGCAAAGTGGATTTATAGCCTATGACTATAGTCATAAGGATTCCAGTGGTATTATTCCTTCTTCTAGTAATTACTTTCCCACTACTGTAAACAGTGTTTCTCTAGTAGGTGGACTTGAGACACCTTCCCTTCCTTCTTCTTTCCATATTCCTCCCATTATTCCATCAAGAGATTAACTCTTGACATAGAAAAAAAATTTGAAGATGTTTCTATATCTCCACTTCATCTCTTTCAAGGGGATATGGACCTTCCTCCTTTATCCTTTCATGCCTCCCTGGAGGAGCAGAGGGATGAGGAGGAAGATCCAGGGTAAATTCAAAATATGTTTAAGGTAGTCCCTCCTGCTTATCACCAATCTTTGGATGTATTCTCCAGGGTTCAAGAAGAGAAACTTTCTTCACACAATTCCTTTTATCATTGTATCAAACTGGAGGGGTCTCTATCCCAGTTGATGTTATTTACTCTGTATCTAAGAATGAGTCAGAAACACTATGAGCCTAAATTTCAGAGAATTTAGAAACGTTTTTCATAAGGCCAAGCTCCTCTTCAACAGGGGAACCTGTCCTTTTTTGTCAATAAAATGGATGGTGGCCTTCATTTGCGTGTTGACAACCACAAACTCAATTCTGTCACTAGGAAGAATAGGTATCCTGTTACTCCAATTAACCAGCTTCTTACCATCTTTAACAGTTCCACTATCTTCTCCAAGATATATCTGTGTAGTGCTTATAATATTCTGAGAGCTAAAGAGGTGGATGAGCATTTAACTTCCTTTAGAGCTGAATATTGTAGTTGTGATTATTTGGTTATGCCAATTGGCTTACAAAATTCTCCTGCTTCATTTCAAAATCATGTTAATAATATATTTTTGGACTTTTTGAATATTTTTTTAGTAGTCTACTTAGATTATATTATGGTATTTTATTGTTCTGAGGAGGAACATGTCAAAAATGTGGCCTCTGTCTTCCAAATACTGAAGGACAATAATCTGTTTTCTAAAGACTCAAAGTGTGTATTCCATGCGTCAAGTGTGGAATACTTGGGCTATGTTGTTTCAAGTGATGGCCTCAATATGTATTCTTCAAAATTTCAACAAATCCTCCATTGGCCTCAGCCCCAGAAAGTCAAATCCCTTCAGTCCTTTCTTGTCTTTGCCAACTTTTATCATTTTTTCATTAAAAAACATTCCAAAAAAATCACTTCTCTCACTTCCCTCCTTAAAAAAGATTCTCCCTTGATCCTGAATGAGGAATCTCTTAGTCATTTTCAAATACTCAAAGAAGCCTTCACCACTGCTCTTATCCTCTCTCAATTCAAGCCATCTCTACCAGCTATTGTAAAGACTGATGCTTTGGATTATGCCTTGGGTTCTGTACTGAGTAAGCTGAATGACTCAGTAAATCATCACATTGCATTTGATAGTTGCAAGTGTTTCCCAGCTCAACTCAAGAATTGAACTAATGACAAGGAGCTCCTTGGAATAGCTTGGGCTCTCAAGTTCTGGAGAGCTTTTATTCTTTCTCTCTCTAATTCCTTGGAGTTCCTGAGAGACCATTCTCCTCTTCAGTATTTCATGTCTCCCAAAGTTCTTACTCATTTTCAAGCCCCTGGGCTGAATTTCTTCCTGAGTTTCATTTCCCTATCACTTACCTCTCAGTAAGGCTGGCCACTTTACCAGATTCCTTGTTACATTAGGACAATGTGTACCCAGGAAGGGGGGTGGATTTCATCAGAAATAATCTTAATAATTCCATACATCTCTCAAGAAAGATCAAATTCAGGAATCAAGCTTCTTCTCAATTAAGGTGGAAATGTTCTTAGATTTAGTTGATCAAATTCAGAAAGAAGTATGGCAAGACAAAGATTATAAAGAAGTTCTCAAGCAACTAGCAAGAGGGGAAAAAGTCTCAGATTATTCTCTTGAACCTCAAGCCAAGTTGTTATTATTCAAAGAGATAATAGTTATCCCAAGAAGCCAATAGGTTCAATTGGATATCCTTCAAAAGCATCATGACTCATCATTGTTTGGAAATCCTGGCAAGGAGAAAACCCTTAACCTCACTTAGAAGGATTTTGTGAGCCTGTGAGGAATGTATAACATATCCATAAGGCCACAAGTGACTTTATATACAGTTTATTTAGTCTTCAAAAGACTTTTCAAGTGAATTTAAAATAAAAAATAATAAAAAATAAGTATATTTTTTTTTGGATAAACAAAGCTATAAATATTATGTCATTTTTGGATTCTACACCAAAAATGACCTAGGGTACACCCATAGGGTGTTATACCCAAAAAGGCTTATTTCTTATTTTAGTGGAAGATTTAAGAATCTCACAGTACTAATGTGACTTTTTTAACATTTTTTTAGGATTGTTAAATTTAAGCTTAAATAAGCTTAAATTTAAAGTTGCATAGGTTTTATGCAAACTTACCAAAATTTCAGTTAAAATTGAGGTGTTGTGTGTATTTACTGAATTGGCTGAGGATTTGCCATACAGAATGTAAATCCTGTGTGAGCTCAATTTAAAAGGGTTTAAGGCCATAGTATGGCTTTAAATGAATAAAAGGGCAAATTCCACACAAAAAGGTGGTACAAAGGGAAAAGACCAAACAGAGCTGGGGTACCCAAATTTTTGGATCTGCAAGGATTCAATTAAGGCTGTCCACTTCTATTGGAGGATTTTCAACCTTATTTAAACTTTAAGATTAGACTTTGATCCAACCTTAAGGTTCAAACTGGTTTTAACCCAATTCGAACAGGAATTTCAAGCTGCCAAAGGGTAAATCCCAATATTCAGGCTTGATATTAAATTTTTGAGACCTGTAAAAGCTTAAATAAGCTTAAAACTTTAAGGCTAAAAGCATTGAAACCTTATCAAAAGTTAAGGTTGTTGTGTATTGCTATTTTACATGGAAAAATAGTAATAACTGAAAAAATTCATTCGGAATCCAATTCTTAATTTATTTTCTTGAAAATTTCACACATCTTACAATTTAATATTATCTAAATATAAATTGAATTTTGACTATCTTTTATAAAGAGAATTCCTGGGTAATTAGCCTAAATATGTACTTTGTTAATTATTCTCAAAGAAAATTAAGATTTCTTTAGAAATTAATTAAAAATTGAGTTTAAGATATTTCTGCTTGCAACTCTATTTATAAGTTGTTCATGTGATTAATTTTCATATAAATAAACCTATTTTATATTAAGACTTAAAATAATAAGCTTAAATGAAAATTAAAGCTACTTGGAGTTAAGAATAACACTGGTAACTTTAAATTGGAATTGAAAATAAGTTACCTTAAGTAAGAACCTTATTTTTAAGGATGGTTTTTCAGTTTTGACCTGAGAACGCCCTCTATATCCATTATTAATAATGAGAGCTGCTCTTTAGACATAAAAAGATCCTTTTCATCACTGTTTTTTTCCATCATCAATTATCAATCCAATCATATTAGACATTTAAACAGGTAAAGTTTTATTATATATAAAATCTTATTATTAAAGTATTTCTTAAGTATTTTATTCTTTATAAATCTTAAATTAAAGAATTGAAATCATAGAAATTAGATTATTGTTGTAATCACCTATAATATATTTTATTTTACAAAATTATTGTCTTTAAAATATCTTTTAGAATCCAGAAATTCCTCTCAAAACTCTTTAATCATATTTTCTATTATAAAAAGTTGTTTTATCATTTAAAACATTGATCTGTGGCGTGTTTTTAACTTATAATTATTATTTAATATAATAACTGTTGCTGTTTTACTTGTTGTATTAAATGAATATTATAAGTAAGTTTTCTCTAAAATTCTATATCTTTTTTATCTATTATTAGTTTTTCTATATAGAATTTTTCTATAATAATTATTTCTGCACAGTGTGTGTTATGATTCTTTTATAAATAATATTTATATATTACTTATAGGTGGTTAAATATCTATATTTTCCACATGTAATTGTCTCATTAAGAGTTTTACACTTCTTATTTTTATAATTGTCAGTGACTATAACAATAATAGAATAATTATAATTTACTATAATTATTACATTTATTTTTATTCTTATTTTATATAATAACAATTAAATTCACTTTTTTTTATATCATTATTTATAATAATTATATTCAAATTTGTGGTTATGATATTTTATTGTATTATATTTTTCTACTGAGGACAGTCATAGTACTCTTGATATTGTTACTATGATCAAGAGTTTCATAGAAAAACCTTACATTTGGGGGCCTGGCCATGATTTTAACCAGTGTTTGGGACATAAATCATATTTTTGACCTTATTCTACTGTTTTTGATGTAAAATTGTCATATTTACTTTAATATTGGCTTTTTTGGGACTTATCCCTTATAAATAATCTTTATAATATTAATAAATTTATTTTTTCTTAAGAATATTGTTTGAAAAAGTATACTATTGAGTGACTTGGAATAAATTTCTTTTGTCTAACCAGTGGCTTTTTCACATCACAGACTTGAAATTTATTCTTTGAGTTATTCTAGTATAAAGTGAATAATAATACAATTTTGATTAAGAACTTATCAATTGCATAATCACTATTTCTTTAAAGAAAATATAAAATTAAATGAAAAATTAAAAAACAAAAGTCTTTACTAAAAACATTTTTTCTTTATTTTTGACGCAATTTGCCATAAATTACATTAAAACAGCTTTATCCAATAAGTTGAGTTTATAATTTATTTTTATTGTTTGATAAAAAAACTTATATTTGTTTCTTCTCTAGTGTCATCTATCAGAGAAAGCGCTTCAGACTCTGAAGCCTCAGAGTCTAGTATTGAAATTCAAACTATCCCAGCACCAAGGGGTTTAATTACCAAAGAACCCTTCAAAGGTCCAGCAGGTGAATTCAATCCATTTCTTAGTTTTAATTGATCTATATTGACGTGAAATGACTCCTACTAGAAGTGGAAGTAACTACTCCATCCAATCAAATGGATCTGTACCAGGACATTTCAGTCATAAAGCAAAAGGACAAGAATGTCAGCCCAGAGGAGACAAACAAATGGAGGATTCCAGAACTTCCACCAGTTGCCAAAGGTTAGACAGAACCTTTTACACTCTTATTGAGAGTCCAGAAGCTGATATAACTGCTATTGCTGCAGTTAGACCTGAATAACTTTCAACAAAAACAATAGAGATATACCAGTCTCAGTACAAGAGCTGGTTTATGGCGGCAAAGCAGCAAGAGTGGAACTTCTCCCAAGTCTTTGGATAGGCACCATGAGCTCATATCTTCAAGTGAAGAAGATCATGGGGCCAGAAAAGACAGAAGAACTTCTCAAGGGTTGGACACTCATGTCTTGCAAAAAACAAGTCCAACAGATAAAAGCTTGGTTGAAAAGCCAAAGCATGTTATCAGACGACCAGAAGAAGAAGTTGGCCCAAGGGAAGTAAAAAAGCCCAGTGGAAGCTCCCCAAGCCTCCACAAGCAACAATCCACCTCAACAAGTGCCAAACAAGCCCAAGAAAACCCCAAAGACCAACCAGAAGGGCAATCAAAAGGCAAAGCCCAAGTGGAACACACCCTACCCGCAGAATTACAGGATTCCCAATAAAGAGAAGACAGCCATGGACAATGTGTTCAATATGGAAAGAACTCTGATGGAATTCAAAAAAAGGAAGAGTAAATATTGAACCAATCTTTTCCAAAGAAGTAGATCTTGTAAATATTGTAAACCAAATTGAAACTTGTAATAAAGGAATTATAACAAAGCTTAAAACATTTGAGTACATCCAACAAAAGCTTTGTAATGAGATACTACAAGTTAAAGAGTCACAAAAGACCATTATTGGCCTTGAAAATGTTAATAAAGAAAATATTTTGTCTTTGACCCAAATCTGCACAAGAATTGAGTCTAAGGTTACCTTACTCAATCAACCAGATGACAATTCTATTTCTTTTATAACTAGACAGTTAAAAGAATTAAGGATACAAGTTCAAAACTTGGAAAACTCAATTCAGCACAATGCAGCTCTTTTCCAAGAACAATTGGAAAAAAGTGATAAAGAAAGACTTGAATTGAAATAAGATATTCAATCAACTATTAATAATATATCACTGAAGAATGATTTGCCAAGACAGTCCACACCAATTCTTGACAGAAATGTGCTAAACTTGAATAATGACTTACATCATACAGTTTCGAGTAATGCAGAAGTGGAGACTGCTTGTAATTTTAAAGACATTCCAAGACTAGAGGAATGGCCAACCTTCAGTGGTGAAGGGGAATATAATCATATGGAATTTATGAAAACCTCTGATATGTTTAAAGAAGACTTTAACATACCAGATAAACACATAAGTGCCATATTACACTCATCGTTTACCAAATCAGCAGAGAAATGGTGTTACAAAATGAGACAAGACCATGGTCAACATTCCTGGCCTTGGTGGAAAGAACAAATTATTTCCAAATGGGAAAATGATTCCTGGAGATTTAAAATAAAGAATTCTTTTGAAGAAGCCATTCTTAATATTGGGAGGGACAGACCCATGTCTTGGTTTCTTAAACAGAAGGACAGATTAATTGCCCTTCATCCTGATATGTCTGAAGCAATGGTACATAAAAGGATATTCAGAAAGTGTGGTGGTTACCTTGAGCATGCTATAAGAAGCAGATGTATTGAGCCTTGCTCTACAGAAGATCATATCAATGCTATAGAGGACATCACTACTAGAACAAAAATTGGTAGAAATCGGTATGAACCCCCAATGGACAACATGACCAGTGGGAAACCAATTCCAAAACCCAATAAACCACATTACAAAGCTCCTTTGAAATGTCATAAGTGTGGAAGAACATATCATTTGGCTAATAATTGTCCCAAAAAGACAAGAATCAATGAGATAGAAATTGAAAAAGATGACACAAAAGAAACAAATGATGTCTCTGTACATGAAGGTGGTTCTGAGCCTTCAAAAGAGGATGAATCGCCAGATGAACTCAGTATAGAAAATATTAATGTTTCCTTTGAAGTCACAGAAGTGCATACTTACTTACCACAGTACAGTGATGAATGTATGGATCTCATACATGTGCAAGATGCTAAAATGCAGAAATCCAAACCAGCCAGAGGTAAAGTTTATACAGCTGGATCATCTTGTATCACTAATAATGTGATAAACAACAGAGAAGCCAAGATACATCTTGACTCAGGTGCGTTTTGTACTTGTGTTGGAAAGGATTATCTTTACAGGATTTATACCAATTGGCAAGACATTTTAATTCCAATTGAAGGTATAAAATTCAGAAGTGCCAGCCAAAATATGCACCCCTTGGGTATATTTGAAGAAACAATGATATTCCCTCATCCTACAAGAAGTATCAGATTGAAAGTTGAATTTTTTGTTAGGAATAATTGTACTTCACAACACTTTATACTTGGAAATAATTATCTAAATATTTATGGAATTTATATTAATAATCATAAAGACATATATTTCACTATAGGTGAAAATAAAAGGCAAAAATTTGCTTTTCCTCCATAAAACAGAGAAATAACTGTCATTAGACAAGTAAAAAATGTTGATAAAGAAAAATTTGTGGCAGATCAAGTAATTGAAGCACAAACTAGTCCTGAATTAACACCATAAATAAAGGAAGAACTTAATAAAATTTTATTTCAATACAGGGAAGCCTTTGCTTCTGATAATGAACCACTTGGGGCTATCAAAAGGCCATGAAGAGGATATTATGAATAATTTGGAAAGACCTTACCCTCCACTTTTAAGAAGACCAGCTTACCCAGCTAGCCCTAGGGCCAGAGAAGAATTAGAAAGTCATATTAATGAACTAATTAAACTGGCAGTTCTTAGAAAGTTTGGGCACAATGAAGAAGTAGAAGTCACAACTCCTTTAATCATTACTTGTCATAATGATAAATCAAGAATGGTTGGTGATTTTAGAGAATTTAATACCTACACTATTCCAGATAGGTATCCAATCCCTATAATCCATGAAAATTTGACTCAATTATCTGAAGCAATGTTTATCACTTCTATGGATTCTCTTAAAGGCTTCCATCAGAATTTCTTGACACCTCATTCTAGGAAACTATTGAGGATTATTTCTCATTGTGGTATTTATGAATACTTTAGTATGCCTTTTGGTATTAAAAATTCACCCTCTCATTACCAAAGAATGATGAATACCATTTTCCCACACTAATTATCAGAGGGATGGTTAATCATTTATATTGATGACATTATCATTTGTTCAGAAATCTGGAAATTGCATTTAGAGAGACTTTAATTAGTACTTAGGAAAATTATTCAAGTGAGCATGAAAATATCTCTTAAAAAATGTAATTTTGGGTTTCATGAGTTGAAAGCTCTAGGACATGTAGTCTCAGGACTGAGCCTTGGTGTTGATAAAAACAAAGTGGCTGTAGTGTTACTGAAGAAAATGCCCCAGAACAAAGAAGAAATGATGTCTTTCTTAGGGTTTTCCAGTTATTACAGGCAACACCTTAAAGATTTTCAAATCCATGCCAGATCATTGTACAGAATTTGTGATCAACAAACCGTCTTTGAAATGACACAGGAGAGGATTCAAGCATATGAAAAGATCAGATATTCCTTGAACAATGCACCATTACTACTTATTCCAGATTGGAAACTTCCTTTCAAGCTGTATGTTGATGCATGTGGTGAGGGCCTAGGTTCAGCTCTGCATCAAGGTCAAACTGTCAATTAACAACCTTATGAAGGTCCAATCTGTTTTATTTCAAGACAAATCAAACCTACTGAGGCCAGATATGGAGCTAGCCAAATGGAGTGCCTTTTCCTTGTATGGGCTCTGGGAAAACTTCATTATTATCTTGATGGTAGTGTGTTTGAAGTAATTACTGATTGTAATGCAGTAAAATCACTTCTTAACATGTAAAATCCAAACAGACACATGTTAAGATGGCAGATTTCTATACAGGAGTATAGAGGCAATATGACCATAGTAAATAAAGCTTGAAATATTCACAAGAATGCTGATGGCTTGAGTAGATGGGCATTACCCAATACACCTGACAATCCTGCCTATGTTCCCACAGGTTCAGACCCTCAAGTTCCAATTGAAGGAATTAACATCACAGATGTTGGGACAAAATTCTTTGAAGAAGTTAGAGAAAGCTACAAGCTGGATAAGAATTGTCATATTCTTACTTCTGTACTTGAAAAAGATTGCAAAGATGCAGCTTCGGATAATTCTCTGGATGATATTTGGAAAACATCTTATGACAATGGGAGATTCCATTTGTTTGATGGTATCTTATATCATAGGTCTAAATACACATGTGTCATGGTCTTATGTAGTAGAATTTTTATCAACACTATACTACTAGAATGCCATGATAACATTTATTCTGGAAATCTGTCTGAAGACAGAACAATGGAAAGAATTAAGACATGTGCCTGGTGGCCATCTTGGAGAAAGGATGTCATTGAGTACTGTCATAGTTTTGATAGATTCCAAAAAGCCAATAAAGCTACTGGTAAAAGATTTGGTTTGATGATTCATATCCAAGAACCAAGTACCCCATGGGAAGTGGTTCATATGGATTGGGTAGCTTCCTTACCACCTGGAGGTGATAAAGGTTACAATTCATGTTTTGTCATTGTAGAAAGATATAACAAAACACCAATATTTTTACCATGTCATAAAGATGACACAGCTATGGATACAACTCTTTTTATTCGGAACAGAGTTATATCTCATACTGGTCTCTTTAAAAATATCATTAGTGATAGATACCCAAAATTCACATCAGCCTTATATACTAATCTACATAAGCTTTTGGGTACAAAATCATCATTCTCAACAGCATACCATCCACAAACAGATGGGCTAGCAGAAAGAATGATACAAACCCTTGAGGACATTCTCAGAAGATTTTGTGCTTATGGCCTGGAGTTTAAGGATTCTGATGGCTTTACCCATGATTGGTGTACTCTTATAGCAGCATTGGAATTAGCCTACAAGACCTCCATCCATGCTTCAACAGGCAAACCTCCTGCAATGTTGGACAAAGGATGGAACCCTAAACTTCCAGTTGATACTTTGAAGAAATATTTAGTTCATATTCATTCAAATGCCTCAAGCTTCAATCTATTGCTTGATAAAGTAAGGGATCATGCAAATCGATGCATGAATGATGCCTTTGAATATGCTAAAAAGAAATGGGATAAAATTCATAAAACCCCAGAATTCAAAGTAGGGGACTTAATACTAGTTTCAACCTTGAACTTCAATAATATTAAAGGTCCAAATAAATTGAAATATTCCTTTGCAGGACCATTCATTATTAAAGCCCTCCATGGGACAAATGCAGTACAGGTAGAGCTTTCAGGAGAATCGGAAAAAAAAACATCCAGCTTTTCCTGTTAGTTTGGTAAAGCATTACACTTCAAGTGATAAGGAATTATTTCCTTTGAGAAATGAAACACCCTTAGAAGTACCTTCACTTGATCAGAGTGAAGAGAAAGAATTACTAAAAGTATTGAAAGAAAGACGACCTAGGGGGAAAGATGAAATAGAATACTTGGTCAGGTACAGAAATCCACAACATGAAGATGAATGAATTGTAGCAGAAAAGATACCTGATTCACAAAAGTTTCTCAGAAGATTCAGACATGAGAGAAGACCAATTCCTCAATAAAACATCTGAATTGTGTGCTTTACATACTTGAATGTATAATTAGGGAGGTTGGACAGTGGATGATACCCCCCCTCAATTAAATTGGGGGTATACTGTTAGAAGAAAATTGTGGTACAATTTTTTTGGTGGTAGGGAATGTGAGCCTGTGAGGTATGTATAACATCACGATAAGGCCACAAATGACTTTATATACAGTTGATTTAGTCTTCAACAGACTTTCCAATTGAGTTTAAAATAAAAAATAATAAAAAATAATTATAACTTTTTTTTGGATAAACAAAGTTTTAAATATTATGTTTTTTTGGATTCTACACCAAAAATGACCTAGGGTACACCCATAGGGTGTTATACCCAAAAAGGCTTATTTCTTATGTTATTGGAAGATTTAATAATCTCACAGTACTAATGTAGCTTTTTCAACATTTTTTTAAAATTGTTAAATTTAAGCTTAAATAAGCTTAAATTTGACGTTGCATAATGTTTATGCAAACTTACCAAAATTTTAGTTAAAATTGAGGTGTTGTGTATATTTACTGAATTACCTGAGGATTTGCCATACAGAATGTAAATCCTGTGTGAGCTCAATTTAAAAGGGTTTAAGGCCATAGTATGGCTTTAAATAAATAAAAGGGAAAAATCCACGCAAAAAGGTGGGACAAAGGAAAAAGACCAAACAGAGCTGGGGTACCCAGCTTTTTGGATCTGCAAGGATTCAATCAAGGCTTCCACCTGTATTGGTGGATTTTAAACCTTATTTAAGCTTTAAGATTAGACTTTGATCCAACCTTAAGGTTTAAACTGGTTTTAACCCAATTTGGACAGGAATTTCAAGCTTCCAAAGGGTAAATCCCAATATGCAGGCTTGATATTAAAGTTTTGAGACCTTTCAAAGCTTAAATAAGCTTAAAACGTCAATATTACAAGCATTAAAACCTTATCAAAAGTTAATGTTTGGTGTGTATTCCTATCTTACGTGGAAAAATAGTAATAACTTGAAAAATTCATTAAAAATTCATTTTTGAATGGATTTGCTTGAAAATTTCAAACAGCTTACAATTTGATATTATCTATATATAAATCAAATTTTAATAATCTTTTCTAAATGGAATTCCTGGGGAACTAGCCTTGAAATTTACTTTTTTAATTATTCTCACAGAAAATTAAGATTTCTTTAAAAATTAATTAAAAATTGAGTTTGAGAGATTTCTGCTTGAAACTTTATTGTTAAGTTTTTCATGTGATCAACTTCAATATGAGTAAAATTATTTTATATTAAAACCTAAAATAATTAACTTGAATGAGGATGAAAGTTACTTGGAGATAAGAATAACACTGGTAACCTTAAATTGGAATTAAAAATAAGTTGCCTTAAGTAAGAACCTTATTTTTAAGGATGGTTTTTCAGTTTTGACCTGAGAACGCCCTCCATATTCATTATGAATCATGGGAACTGCTCTTAAGACATAAAAAGAGTCTTTTCATCACTGTTTTTTTCCATCATCAATTATCAATCCAATCATATTAGACATTTAAACAGGTAGAGTTTATTATATATAAAATCTTATTATTAAGGTATTTCTTATGTATTTTATTCTTTATAAATCTTAAATTAAAGAATTTAAATAATAGAAATTAGATTATTGTTGTAATCACCTATAATATATTTTATTTTCTAAAATTATTGTATTTAAAATATCTTTTAAAATCCACAAATTCCTCTCAAAAACTCTTGAATCATATTTTTTATTATGAAAAGTTGTTTTATCATTTAAAAAATTGATTTTTGGAATTCTTTTAACTTATAATTATTATTTAATATAATAACTGTTGTTGTTTTACTTGTTGTATTAAATAAATATTATAAGTAAGTTTTCTCTAAAATTCTATATCTTTTTTATCTATTATTAGTTTTTTTATATAAAATTTTCCTATAATAATTATTTCTGCACAGTGTTTTTTTATAATTCTTCTATAAATAATATTTATATATTATTTATAAGTGGCTAAATATTTATATTTTTCACATGTTATTGTCTCATTAAGAGCTTTACACTTCTTATCGTTATAATTGTCAGTGACTATAACAATAATAGAATAATTATAATTCGTTATAATTATGATATTTTTTTATAAAATTATCTTTAATGATTATATTTAAATTTGTGGCTATAATATTTTATTATATTATATTTTTCTACTGAGGACAGTCATAGTACTCTTGATATTGTTACTATTATCAAGAGTTTCATAGACAAACCTTACAGATTTTTTTGGTCTGTTATGAATCAAATCATCAAGCAATATGTGTCCTCATGTCAGAAATGTTCAATAAAAGAGAACATTCACCATAGGAATCTTGGATTACTCAATCCTCTTCAAATTTCATGTGTTCCTTGGAATTCATTATCAATGGACTTTATTAATCAATTTCCCCTGTCCAGAAAATTTGATTCAATTTTAGTAGTGGTGGATAGATTCTCCAAAATGGAAATCTTTATTCCAGCTAATTCAACAATTACTTCCCTGGACTTAGCTCAAATCTTCCTAATCCATGTTTTTTCCAAGCATGGACTTCCAGTCAGTATTGTCAGTGATAGAGGTTCCTTCTTTGTTTCATCATTCTGGACCCAATTATCTCAGAAGCTCAAGATTTAAGGAGATTTTTTAACTTCCTTTCACCTTGAAACCTATGTAAAGGAAGAGAGGGAAAAATTGGATTGTAGAACATTATCTTCGGATGTATGTCAGTTACCCTCAAGATGGCTGGCACATCTGTCTCCCTCTGGCTGAATTTTCCTACAATATTACAGAATACTCATCAACAAAACAATCACCCCTTTTCACCATTCATGTAAGAAATCCCAGCTTTGATTTAATTCACATTTCTCAAGACACACCTGCTGTAAAGTTAACAACAAAAATCCAATCAGTACAGAGATTTTTCAAAAAATGATTAGATAAGCAATAAAGCATTTGAAGAATTATTCATATAGAAATAGGAAAATTACACCTGATTTCCAACCAGGGGGAGACGTAGGGCTAGCTTCCAAGTGCATCAAGACAACAATACCCACCAAGAAGCTCTCATAAAGCTGGTTGGGACCCTTTGAAGTTCAGAAGAGGATAGGAATGCATGCATATCACCTCAAGTTGCCTCAACAATGGAAGTCAGCTCACCCTGTCTTTCAAATGTTTTTTTAGAACAAGTAAATCAATTAAATATCCCAAGCTGAAATCAATGGCCACCACCAGAAGTCATAGTGGAAGAGAAAGAGGAATGGGAAGTGGCTCAGGCTTTGGGCTCAATTCTCAAAAGAGGTAAATTATGGTATATTGTAGAGTAGAAATGACTCAGTAAAGACCCAGGAAGAACAAATTGGGAACCAGATTCCATCCTTACCAGCTCACCGGACCTTGTGAAGAATTTCCACACTTTGTATCCTGGAAATCCTGGCCCAAATGCCCCAAGAGTTTGATTTTATGGTGCTTGGTGTGGATTGGAGTTTATGAAATTAAGTTCCTCTCCTGGCATTCACCTTTAAGGGGGTATTATAGCCAAATTTGTTGTAAACATAACCTTGGCCACTTTATGAGAGCTTGTCAAGTCTTATGACAGATTCAGAAGGCCTTGCAACATCAAGAACCTCTAATTTGAACTCTTCATCAAGATATGGCTAAGTTCCTTTTCTCTTTGTTTATTTTCTTAATTATGCCATTAATCATTATTCAATATATGGCTGAGTTCCTTTTCTATTTGTTTCTTTTCTTGATTATTCCATTAATCATCATTCAAGAAATTCCTTATATCAAGTCATTTTATGGAAAAATCTTCTTCCATTCTTTCATGGTACTTTATGGGGAGTGGAAGTTATGAAAGTAAGTTCCATCTTCTTGTATTCATCTCTGAGGGTTTCTATTTCTTTTAGAACAGAACCATGGCCACTCTGTCTGACTCAAAGGTTTTTTTTATCTTTCAGGAAATTTATGGCCAAAACCAAAAAACTCACCTCAAGAAGGACACCTCTCAGAAGTTTCTTTTATTTCTTTTTCTCTCAATTCTCTTAATTTCTTTATTTCTTTTACTTTTTTTATTCTTGTTTTATTTCTATTTCTTTATCAAAAGAAAAGAATCCCCTCCCATATCATGTATTGGGTGGTTCTATTTTTATTTTGCATCAATAAGAGTGGGGATAAAAGACAAACCAAACACAAACAAATCCAACAAACTAGTTATCTCTACCAAAATAATAGAAGGTTCTCTGGAAATCATTTATCAATTAATCTTCATACCAGGAAAACCTGGCAGCCATCTCTTCGGAAGCAGTACCAGGAATCATTCTATAGTTGGAATACATAATTACCTCACCATTACTTCTATCAACTCTTCTGAAAAACCTGGCCACAGAATCTTAACCTTCATTCACCATATTTGGATTCTCTCTGGTAACCCTGATGGTCCAACCCTCCCTTTTTTGAAACACTTTAGTGGCTGGGGATGCAAAAGGTGACCAATATTCTCTTCTTCTACTTGTTCTGGCCACAGGTTGCAATTTTTGGGAGGTGAGTACTGGTTATGGCCTGAGATGTGGAGTAGTAGATAGCCTTGTTGGTGAAGCTATGGCAGGCCTGAAAGTGAAGGGATTATGTAAAGGAGTAATTGAATATGGAACAGTGGACAACACATGTTGGAAGGTTCTTGGAGTACTGGGAATAATTTGACTATGGAATTTCTTGGCAGGAGGTTCAATAGTTGAAGTACTTGAAAGGGGGCCATAAAATGGATTTACCACCTCAAATTTGCCACTTCCTTCAGAGTTTGGATTGGTTGGAAAATCAGAAATTATTCTTATTCTTTTCACCACACCTTTCTTATTGATTCTGGAGATGGGGACCTCTGAACTGGAGTAAAATTGGCTTACCACCAGTGGGAATGGGCCCTCCAGAATTGGTCCACCTTGCAACATCCCTCTGCCTAGATGCAGTAATCAGTATCAAGTCAAAAACGAAAATAACAGCACTTACAATGGGAATAACCTAAAGTTCCATCAGGGGTAGGGGCCTCAGAGACTGGAAACTCTTTCCTAAAAGGCCAAGCCTTCTTTCTCCACAAATACCTTCTGACCCTGAAAAGTGGCCCTTTGAAGACCTGGGGTTAAATTTTTGTAAACACTGCTTCCCCTTCTTCAAGAACTCAGTACAGGGAGGAGCCCAAATCTTGAGCTTACTTTTACCTATTATATACCTGGGAAGGATCAAAATTGCCTGAAGAATTGATGGAACAGGGTGAACCCAATCAACTGAAGATGCCAGAACCACAAAGGACAGAAGGTGGATGTACAGAAGGAGAAAATTTAGTGAGTTCAGTCAGTTTGTAACTCATTTCTATAGCTATGGAATAAAAATAGTCAATTCAGTCAAATATGCATATCAAGCCTGAATTTCATCAAGGTTCTGTGGCCATAGCTTCATTTATGGCCCCTCAAGGTCCTCAATATGGTTCCCCAATAAGCAAGCCAGGATGTCACAACCATGGCAATTCACCTCCTTGGATCCCCATATGGCATATCAAGCCACGGTTCTTTTATGGCCAATTGGCCATATCCATCACCAGTGGCCAATATGGTCACGTCATTATCTTATGGACCATTTATGGCCATTTGTGATTTGGGGCCTTCATGGCCCTTCACCTCAATCCAGAACCAATAGCGGCAATTTATGCCCAAATGGGTATTCCTGGTCATTTCCCTCAAAATCAGGGGAAATGGCCCAAATGGCTGTTTTTGGCCATTTGAGCTCATAATGCGCACTTGCGCATTTTTGTGCATTTGTGCACTTTTGCGCACTTTGACGCAAAGTGTCCAAAAGACACTTTCCCGCCTTTTGGGCCAGTTTTTGGCTCAGAACCCAAAGTGGCCAAAAACCCCAAAAGGCCCAGAAACACCATTCCAAGCTCTGAAGCCATTACATCCATCCTTTTCCCTCTGCCTTTCCATCTCAAGACCTTTGGACGTAATCTTCTTGCCAATCAACCAATATGCCATAAATGATGTTATATATCATTGTGCATCATTTTTCAACAGCAATTCAATGGTGGAAATATCAAATGGTCTTTTCAACATTCTAACATCTCATCACGTCATCAAGGCACCCAATCATTCAGAGGAATCATCAAGGCTCAAGAGCAAGTGTTTCAGCGTCAAAGACCAATGACGCCATCAAGCAGTCATTGGTTATTCTCACTCCAAGTATTCCTTCCAAGGGAATACTTTCAATTCATTCTCAAGTGTATTCAAGAGGCAGTGCCAAAAAGAAGTTGTCAAGTGTCAAAGCTCCACTCAATCCATCTTGGCAACCATATTCATTTCAATACAGTCTGGATCCATCAAGAACTGTATTTCATTTTCAATCATGGGAAATTCATTCAACCCAATTCAATTTCAATATTAGCCAGCTGTATCAATTCCCAAAACAATCAATACAGCCTCAAGGATCAATGCAGATCAGTTTTCAGCCTGAAGAACTCAAGCTCCCAACGTTTCACATATACCGGCTACCCTTTCCACCCTGGGGGGTTTTCCCCAGTTAATTAATATATTTTGATTTTATTTTATCTCTATTTTCTTTTCATTTTAGTTAAGCAAATACTGATATTATTAAGTCAGTCATTTAGCACCTTTCTCTTTCTCTTTCTTTGCCTGTCAATGGATATTTGGTGGTCATATCCTTACTAATTCCATTATTCATTTTTGGCAGGTTGAAACAGTGATTAAGGACTTACTTGGTTGGCTCTTTGGCCATTTGGCTTCCCTTTCCTCTTTTGCATCTCATCTTGTACCTGCATATCTTTTAGAGGAATTCATTCTTATTATTTTTATTCTTTATCCTTTTGGAGTCTTCCAAGTGAGTTCCCTGATTGCTGAGTGCCAGGCCACTCTTGTATTTCTGTCCAAGAGCCCCTGTGACATTATATTAATTAACTCATAATTTCTTTTTCATTCTGTTCATTCTTTATTTATAATTTCATTCACTCATTTCATCGAAATTATGATTCTTTTACGCTTATGAACTTAATGATTCATCGTCACCTCTCAATTTTCTTTCATTCATTCTTCATTTTGAAAATTGAAAGCTGACCCATTTTTTATTTTTGTTATTCTTTTTAAAATCTTTTCAAATCATCAAATTTTCATTTTCATTCATAAATCAGGCGTCATCTTGATTTTGTTTTATTTTCAAATTTTTCATCAAGATATTCAGACACGTTATTCACATCAAGATTCATAATTGATTCATTCTTCAAGAATTTTGTTTTTTAAAGAATAATTCACTTGATTTTGATTGATTGATTGATTTGACATATTTGATATTGACCTCAAGAAAATTGATTGACCTGAAGATTTCATTTATTTTGCTGATTTTTTCACATCAAGAATTTTGACATAAATTGATTTTTCTTCAAGATTTCATTTGATTGATTGATTTTTGCAAGATTTTGATTTTGATTGATTTGATTGATTGATTTATTGACTTGAAGATCTCATTTGGCTTTGATTCATTGATTTACTTCAAGACATTGATTTGATTTGACTTCAAGAATTCATTTGATTTTGATTTATTGACGTACTTGAAGATTTTCATTTTTATTCATTGATTTTTCCTCAAGATTTGATTGTTGACTCTGTTCACTTCAAGCAAATTTTGGTTTAAATTCATTTATTTCATTTTATTCCTGACATCATGCCTGTTCAACACTCACCTCCGGCAAGACAGACAAGATCTCAGGCCAGAGCTCAAGCTGTTCTCACTCCAACTCCAAGAGCTCCTCTAGATGGCACCCCAGCAGTTCCTCAACTGAGGGCCCAATTAGATAGAGGACCCCGCATGGAAGGAGCAGCACCATCCAGGAAGGAAGGAAGAGGGCCCAGAAGATCAAGTTCATTTTCAGGAGTAGTTGGCGGATTTCCAGGAACTTCAAGGACTATTTTCAAAGGTCCAGGTGAAGATGGTGAAGAGGAGGAGGAGAATTCTGTGGAAGAGGAAGAGTCTGATGGTACTGAAGGTGTCCCTGCTCCGGTGGAGGCATCCCAAGGTACTGGAGGACCAACTCTAGCCCAGTCTAATCAGCCTGTCTCTCATCAGTCTGAACCATCCTTATTGGCCATCATGCAGCAAATGACTCAGATTATGGCCAATCTTCAAGCAGCTTCATCTTCTGAAGCATCAAGACCACCAGCCTTCAATACTCCATCTATGAAGGCACCGGAATGCTTTGATGGGACTCAGCCCTTCAAAGTTAGAAGCTTTATTCAGTCTTGTCAATTGATTTTTCATAATGATCCGGCAAACTTCGCTCAAGACAGAAATAAGGTCCTTTATGCCACTTCATTCCTCATTGGCAGGGCTGCAAAATGGATTGAGCCTTATCTTTCCAATCTCACCAATCAAGATTCAAATTACCTTCTCAATTCTTGGCCTTTATTTGAATCTCAACTCTTCACTCTATTTGGTGACCCGAATGAAGTCAGAAAAGCAGAAGCTGAGTTGGATTCTTTAAGAATGAAAGAAGGTGGGCATGTATCTTTATACATTGCTGATTTCAGAAGTTTAGTCTCAAGAATCTGGGATTGGGGTGAAAGAGCTCTCATCCATCATTTCAGGAAGGGATTGCCATCCAGGATTTTGGATCAATTGGCCTCCCATCCTTCAAGACTTAATGGACGTTACCCTGGAACTTGATACCAGGTACCATGAGAGGCAAAATGAAAAGAGTCATCATCAAGAGAAGAAGCCAGAAGCCTCAAAGTCAAGTTCTTCTCATCCTCAAAATTCTTCAAGCTCAAGTCAAAAGAAGAAGAAGAATTTTCAGAAGAGGGACAAGCCCCATTCTTCTTTGTTGAATAAAGATTTCAAGCTCATGAATTCTGAAAAAGAAAGAAGAATCAAGGAGGGTCTTTGTACCTATTGTGGTGGGAAGCATAGTCTTGATTCCTGTTTCAAAAGGCCTCAAAACAAGCTTACCCAACCGTCAGGCAAATTTCCCAGCCAGGGAAAAGCCTGAGTGAAGATCATGTTGTGTTCAATGGTCTTCACAGTTTTCCATCCAGAGCACAATTGTGCATTCTGAATACTGGTGTCAAAAATTCTCTTAAATTTTTTGTTTTTTCTTCTCTCTCTGATATGTTTTACAGTATTCTCATTGATTCTGGTGCTACCAACTCATTTATTGCAAAGCAGTTTGTTCACAAGTATTCTTTGACCATGTCAGAACTCCCGGAGAAAATTCCCCTTATCATTCTTGACTCCTCTGAGTCTCCTTCTTTATTTGTGACTCACCATACTAAATATATGGTTGAGCTCCCTTCTTTCCCAAGCTTTGAATGGGACTTTTTAGTCATTGATACTCCCAAGGGAGAAGACCTCATATTGGGCTTTGACTTTCTTAATCATTTTAATCCATTTATTGATTGGAGGAAAGGATTGATCACCTTTAATTTGAATCATAAGGACTATCATGATCCTTCTATTTCTTTTAGTAATGACTTTTCTTCTGCCAAATCATGTGCAGCTCTGGTTGGTGATTCTAGAACACCATCATTTCCGTCTTCTGTCCATATTCCTTCCCTTAATTCCCATCAGTCATTACTATCATCTAGAGATGAAGTCTTCAAAGAGATTCAAGATGTTGGAGAAGATAATTCTGTATCTTCACTTCATCTCTTCTTTGGGAATATGGACCTTCCTCCGTCATCTTATCATGACTCCCTGGAGGAGTTGTGGGATGAAGAGGAAGAGCCAGAAGAAATAGAAACCATGATGAAGGCTGTTCCTTCTGTTTATCACCAATACTTGGATGTGTTTTCCAAGGTGAAAGCAGAGAAACTTCCTCCTCACCGCGCCTGTGATCATCATATTGAGCTGGAGGGGTCTCTACCTCCAGTTGGGGTGATCTACTCTTTATCAAACCAAGAGTCAGATACACTCAGGGCCTACATTTCAGAGAATGTAGAGAAAGGTTTCATCCGGCCAAGCTCCTCTTCTACAGGAGCACCTGTTCTTTTTGTCAAAAAGAAGGATGGTGGCCTCCGTTTGTGTGTTGATTACCGCAAGCTCAATGCTGTTACTAGGAAGAACAAGTATCCTGTTCCTCCTATGAATCAGCTTCTCACTGTTTTCAATGGTTCTTCTATCTTCTCCAAGATTGATTTTCATGGTGCATATAACCTGCTCAGAATCAAGGAAGGTGATGAACATTTGACTTGTTTTAGAACCAAATATGGTAGTTATGAGTACTTGGTTATGCCATTTGGGCTTACCAATGCTCCTGCTTCTTTTCAAAATCTCGTCAATGATATTTTTTATGATCTTCTTGATGTTTATGTTGTGGTTCATTTGGATGACATTATGGTCTTTTCCAAATCTGAGGAAGAACATGTCACTCATGTGTCCACTGTTCTTTCCAGACTCAGAGCCAATAACCTCTTTGCTAAGGCGTCTAAATGCCTATTCCATGTTTCTAGTGTAGAGTATTTGGGTTATGTTGTTTCTTCTGAAGGCCTCAAGATGTACCAAGCAAAAGTCCAGCAAATTCTCAATTGGCCACCTCCAAGAAACCTCAAGGCTCTTCAATCATTCCTTGGCTTTGCCAATTTTTACCGCCGTTTCATCAAAAATTATTCAAAGAAAATTAGTTCACTCACAAGTTTCCTCAAGAAAGATTCCCGTTTTCCCCTCAATGAGGAAGCTCTTAGACAGTTTCATCAACTCAAAGAGGCATTCACCACTGCTCCAATCCTTTCTCACTTCAATCCTTCTCTACCCACCATTGTAGAGACCGATGCATCAGATTATGCCTTGGGTGCTGTACTGAGTCAGGTCTCTGACTCAGGAGAACATCCCATTGCATTTGATAGCCCCAAGCTTCTCCCAGCTGAGCTTAATTATGAGATTCATGACAAGGAACTCCTTGGCATAGTCTGGGCTCTCAAGCGCTGGAGGGCTTTTCTTCTTTCTATTTCTTCCCCTTTTGAAGTTCTCACCGATCATTCATCTCTTCAATATTTTATGTCTTCCAAGATTCTCACTCGCCGTCAAGCCCGCTGGGCTGAATTTTTGTCTGAATTCCATTTCTCAATCACTTACCGCCCTGGCCGCTTGGCCACCCTTCCAGATGCCTTGTCACGTCGGGACGACGTTTACCCGGAGAGGGGGGAGGATTTCATCAGCAAGAATCCAATGAACTATCAGAAGATAATCAAGCAAGATGAAATTCAAGCTTCAAAGTTTTTTGCAGTCAAGGTGGATTCATTTTCAAACTTGATTGATTCAATTCAGAAGGCAGTGTGGCAAGATTCTCAATATAGAAGTATCCTTGAAGATTTGGGTAAAGGTAAATCTGTCCAAGATTATTCTCTTGATTCCTCTTCCAAACTTCTCCTTTTCAAAGATCGGGTGGTGGTCCCAAATGACCCCACAATTCAACTCAATATACTTCAAAAGCGGCATGACTCTCCTCTAGCTGGACACCCTGGCCAAGAGAAGACTCTCAAACTTGTCAAGCGGGATTTCCACTGGTCCGGAATGACTCAATTTATCAAGGATTATGTATCATCCTGTCAACAGTTTTCAAGAAACAAAAATATTCATCACAAGACGTTTGGACTCCTCAAGCCTCTTCCAATTCCAAGTGGTCCTTGGATTTGTCTTTCAATGGATTTCATCACTCAATTGCCACTGTCCAATTCCTTTGATTCAATTTTAGTCATAGTGGACAGATTCTCAAAAATGGTGGTTTTTATTCCAACAATAGCTTCAATCACTTCATTAGATTTGGCCCATTTATTCATCAAGAATATTTTCTCAAAGCATGGCCTTCCTTCAAGTATTGTTAGTGATTGAGGTTCTCTTTTTGTTTCTTCCTTTTGGACCAACCTTTGTCAGCAGCTCAATATTTCAAGAGACTTGTCAACTGCTTACCATCCAGAAACTGATGGACAGACAGAGAGAGTAAATCAGATACTAGAACAGTACCTTCGGATGTATGTCAGTTATGATCAAGATGATTGGAACACCTGGCTCCCTCTGGCTGAATTTGCCTACAATAACTCTGACCACTCTTCAACAAAACAATCACCATTTTTCACTGTTTATGGAAGAGATCCTCATTTTGACTCAGTTCACATCACTCAAGACACTCCGGCTGGAAAGTTATCAACAAAAATCCAATCAGTACAGCAAGATGTCAAGAGAGAACTTGAAGTTGCCATAAACAGGTTTAAGAGGTATGCAGATAAAAGTAGAGCAAGTCCACCTGTTTTCAATCCCGGTGACATGGTATGGCTCTCTTCCAAGAACATCAAATCAACCAGACCCACCAAAAAGCTGTCTGAAAGATGGCTGGGTCCTTTTCCAATCTTGAAGAAAGTCAGCACTCATGCCTACCACCTCAAGCTTCCATCTCAATGGAAATCCATCCACCCAGTTTTCCATATTTCCCTTTTGGAACCAGTCAAGACGTCAACAATCCCAAATAGTCATCAAGAGCCTCCTCCTCCAATCACCATTGAAGAAGAAGAAGAATGGGAAGTCTCTCAAATACTGGACTCAAAGCTCAAGAGAGGAAAATTATGGTATCTGGTGGAATGGAAAGGTTTCAGTCAAGACCCAGAAAGATCCACTTGGGAACCAACTGAAAACCTCAAGAATTGTCCTGAACTTGTCAAAGATTCTCATTCATTATACCCTGACAAGCCTGGGCCGAATTCTTCAAAAGCTTGATTCATTATGGTGCTTGGTGGGGAGAGGAATTACCAAAAGTAAGTCCCACTCCTGGTATGCACCTTTAGGGGTATTCTACTCTTTTTGTTTTAAGCATCACCTTGGCCACTCTGTGAGAACTTTGCAATTTTGGACACAGATCTTTGGCATGGCTTTCAACTTCATTTCCAATCTCATGGCCATTTTCACTTGGGACAATGGGCCATTCACTTTTCAATTCATTTCCAAGATTCCAAATTCAAATTCATTCTTTCAACATTTTTGTTTTATTTTTATGGCACTGGCGGGAGTGGTAACTCCCAAAAGTAAGTTCCTCTCCTGGTGTGCACTTCCCTGAGGGGTCTACAATCTTGTCAAAACATCACCTTGGCCACTTTGTGAGCACCTGGCATCAAATTTATCTTTCCAGGTCCTTGGCCAATTTCAAAATCAGTTATCAACCTCCGTGATGAAGATTGGAACCTCCTCAAGATTCAATTCATTTTTCTTTTTGTTTTTCCTTTTCTTTTCTTATTTTCATTTTCATTATTTATTTCTATTTTACTTTCATTTTAAAGTTTCTTTTATCACGTCAATTATCCCGTCAAAAATTTTCATTCATTTCAAAATTCAATTCAAATCATGAAGCCAATTTCAAAAGAAGATCAAGCAAGTCCTGCGTCAAATGTCAAATTTTTAATATCAGTCTTCAAATTTTTTATCTTAATCAGTCCTCTTGAATCACTCTCTCAAAATCTTTCCAATAGCCTCAACAGGCTTCACCTTGTATTGGTGCTCAGGAGCTCATCATTTCAAGGTGGGGGGTACTGTCACAACCATGGCAATTCACCTCCTTGGATCCCCATATGGCATATCAAGCCACGGTTCTTTTATGGCCAATTGGCCATATCCATCACCAGTGGCCAATATGGTCACGTCATTATCTTATGGACCATTTATGGCCATTTGTGTTTTGGGGCCTTCATGGCCCTTAACCTCAATCCAGAACCCATAGCGGCAATTTATGCCCAAATGGGTATTCTGGTCATTTCCCTCAAAATCAGGGGAAATGGCCCAAATGGCTGTTTTTGGCCATTTGGGCTCATAATGCGCATTTGCGCATTTTTGCTCACTTTGACGCAAAGTGTCCAAAAGACACTTTCCTGCCTTTTGGGCCAGTTTTTGGCTCAGAACCCAAAAGGCCCAGAAACACCATTCCAAGCTCTGAAGCCATTACATCCATCCTTTTCCCTCTGCCTTTCCATCTCAAGACCTTTGGACGTAATCTTCTTGCCAATCAACCAATATGCCATAAATGATGTTATATATCATTGTGCATCATTTTTCAACAGCAATTCAATGGTGGCAATATCAAATGGTCTTTTCAACATTCTAACATCTCATCACGTCATCAAGGCACCCAATCATTCAGAGGAATCATCAAGGCTCAAGAGCAAGTGTTTCAGCGTCAAAGACCAATGACGCCATCAAGCAGTCATTGGTTATTCTCACTCCAAGTATTCCTTCCAAAGGAATACTTTCAATTCATTCTCAAGTGTATTCAAGAGGCAGTGCCAAAAAGAAGTTGTCAAGTGTCAAAGCTCCACTCAATCCATCTTGGCAACCATATTCATTTCAATACAGTCTGGATCCATCAAGAACTGTATCTCATTTTCAATCATGGGAAATTCATTCAACCCAATTCAATTTCAATATTAGCCAGCTGTATCAATTCCCAAAACAATCAATACAGCCTCAAGGATCAATATGGATCAGTTTTCAGCCTGAAGAACTCAAGCTCCCAACTTTTCACATATACCGGCTACCCTTTCCACCCTGGGGGGTTTTCCCCAGTTAATTAATATATTTTGATTATATTTTATCTCTATTTTCTTTTCATTTTAGTTAAGCAAATACTGATATTATTAAGTCAGTCATTTAGCACCTTTCTCTTTCTCTTTCTTCGCCTGTCAATGGATATTTGGTGGTCAAATCCTTACTAATTCCATTATTCATTTTTGGCAGGTTGAAACAGTGATTAAGGACTTACTTGGTTGGCTCTTTGGCCATTTGGCTTCCCTTTCCTCTTTTGCATCTCATCTTGTACCTGCATATCTTTTAGAGGAATTCATTCTTATTACTTTGATTCTTTATCCTTTTGGAGTCTTCCAAGTGAGTTCCCTGATTGCTGAGTGCCAGGCCACTCTTGTATTTCTGTCCAAGAGCCCCTGTGACACAGGACCTCCCCTTAAACTCTGTGGAGGTAACTATTTATTATGGTCCTGGACCACTCTCAATGGGTCAAAATGGCCCATTTTGGTCCCTTGGAACCTCAGAAAATTTGGGCCAAGGGGCTCTACAATAGCTCTCACAGACCACAGGCCTCATATTACAGGCTGTGAGCCATAAAAACCTAAAATTTAGAAAATTTCAAGAATTGCCATAAAAACAGCAGGGACCCAAAATAACCCCAAAGTTTACTTGAGCCAATTTCTTCAAGGATTCTTGGGCCAAGACCCCTCATTTCAGGACATGAGGATATTCATATTTTGTACTTGATGCAAGAAAAGGCCCAAGAAGACCAATTTTGCCATTTCTTGCAATTTTATACAATCATATAACCAGTATTCATCAATTTTCAATCCAAAGAAGTTGGAAGCCTTCATTCTGGGTTATATCCAAAGGCAAATGAATTAAAATTAAATTTTTATAGTTCTGACTCAAGAAAAAGATATCACTCAAAGAAATTTGAAGATTACTTACTTATTGAAGGGGGGAAAGTGATTAATGGAAAAAGAAAAAAGAAGATGAAGGCAGGTGATTTTCAAGATAATGATAAAGAGGAAAGAAAATTAAAATTCAAAGACTTTGAAATAATGTGGGTATATGGGGATGAAACTCAACAGTGGCAGTTCATTGTGGTGTTCAGTAGCTCATCAGTTTCAACAGGGGAATACTGTCACAGCCACTATCCAGGGGTAAGGGTATTAAATCTTAAACCCACTCAAGCCCTAAAATCAGAAATCCATTGTGTTTACCAGAAATCAGTATCAGAAAATCTTCTTTCTTAAAAATGTATAAAGTTTGGTTCATCAATCAATCCTGTCAACACTTTTACAGTTTGTGTTCACCAAATATAGTTTTGGTTTCACAAGTCTGAAACTGTATGATCACCCAACTCCTCCACACCTCTTGTACATACCCTGTACATTCATACAGGGGCTGTATTATCCCAATCAATTTAATTCAAGATTCCTCTCAAGAATTCTCACTCTTTGGATCAGGGCTGGTGGATTCTCACATATACCAGCCCCTCTTTCTCCCCCTGGGGATTTTTCCCCAGTTAATTGATATATTTTATTAATTATTCAATAAATACTCTTATTCTTATTTTTAAATTTTTTATCTTTTGGTATTAAGTTGTTCTTTTCATTCCCTCCGCTTTTCAGTAGAGCTGTGGTGGCCATATCCTTCTTAACCCTTCTCTTTCTTTCTGACAGGTTGAAACAGTGTACTTGGACTTGTTTGTGGTTGGCTCTTTTATTCTTTATTCTTATTCTTCTTTTCTGCTGTTCTCTTATATCTAATTTAACTAGAAATAAAAATTTTATTATGCTCTGAAGGTTATTCATTCTTATTCCATCTGAGCCCTCCATAAGTGAGTTCCAGTTTACTTAGTTCCAGGCCCTCTTCACTTAGAAGAGCCCCTGTGACAAAATCCCATATAATATCACTTTTATCATTTGGGACTCCTCAGATTCCCCTTCTTTATTTTTGACTCACCAGACCAAATATATGATTGAGCATCCATTTTGCCCAAGCTTCTAATTTAACTTTTTAATTATTGATATACCCAAGGGAGAAGACCTCATATTGAGTTTTTATTTACTCAGAAATTTCAATTGATCAATCTATTGGAGGCAGGTATTCATAATATTTAATATCAATAATAATTATTTTACTGATTATTTCAACTCTATCAGTAATGAACTTTACACTTCTAATGAATGTACAGCTCTGGTTGGGGATAATAGAACACCATCTTTCCCAAATTCTGACAATATTACTTCCTCAAATTCACCTCAGTCATTTATGCTCTCCAGAAATTAATTATTCAAAAAGATTAAATATTTTGGAGAATATTTTTATTTGTCTTCACTTCACCTCTTATATGGGAATATGGACTTTCCTCATTTATGATATCATGACTTCATGGAGAGAGCCAGAATAAATTGAAACCATGATGAAGGTTGTTCCTTCTGCTTATCAAAACTATTTAGATGTATTCACCTATTTAAAATAAGAGAAACTTCCTCCTGACCATTCCTGTGATAATAATATCAAATTGGAGGTGAAAGGTGTGGATATTAAACTTTGATTAAAAATCAATTACTTTTCCTTTACTCAAAATTTGTATAATGTAAAATCTAATTGAAAATAGTAAGTTTTTAGAGCTTTAGAATAAAACACACCAATTTTATTTTATTTTAGCTTTGTTAGTATAAAACAATAAAACTATAAAAATTCAGTGTTTTACCAACAATAAAAATTAATCCCAAAAATACTCTACAAGAGATATTCATGGCTACAAAAGAAATTTCTTCAAGAGAAATTTCAATTGGAATTAACTGAGAAAAGAAATTCAGGAAATATATATGAGAACAGAGTCTCTGAAAATAATATTAAAGAGAAAACACACCCAAAAGTGACCAGAGTGGATCTTAAAATAAGTTGACAAAGTTCACAGTGAGGAAAAATGCTTTAATGCACTTTTGGGGTGCTTCAAGGGTAAAAATGATTATAAGAGTTACAAAACAGTATTATAAAAGCTTTTTCATGTGGTTAAAGTTTTTAAAATTAGCTAAGAAAGGTGGTTGGAATCTTTCATTTATTTGCTTAACAGTGTTTAAACTAATTATAAAATGAAAATTTTCAACATGAAGAGAAAAGTGGGGCAAAGAGGAAATTCTTTTATAGCCTCAAATTTTCTTACTCCAACCATTTTTGAGAAACACTCTGACAGCAGAAAAGCCAATTATGGCATTATTGAACCCTGGTTTAGACCAAAAGAAGGCTGTTTTTTGCCATCTTTTTTTATTTGCAGCCATTTTAGTCCCTTAAATAAGTCATTTCTATAAGAATACTGGGCTTCAAACCTTCAAGCCACATCAGAATGTGTGTAAGAGACCTCAAAACCAATAACAATTTCTCTTAGTAAGATTTTTTTGACTTAAGTGTAGTTTTACCCTATTGCAACAGTTAAAACTGCCCTGTTTGGTCTCAAAACCTCATCATCAATTGAGTCATAGACCCTGTGACTCCATTCCAGGCCAAAATTAATGAACCTTTGTGTGAGTTTTTACATCCCATGCCTTTTAGAAAGGAATTTGTCTTAGTATGAAACCCTTGGAGCCAAGATTCCATCCCCCCCCCAAAAAAAAGTTAATCTTTCCAGTTTCTTTTTTTCTTTAATTCCCAATCATGTATTATATTAGAAATTTACATATTTAGTTAAATTGAAAATTTACATTACACAATTGTAATTACTGATTCCACATATGTAAATCCAAGTTCACTTATGTAATACATGTGCACATTTTGACGTTTCAATTGAAAATACTTCAATTCCTCATAAATTCTAAACTACACACCACACCTCAATTTTAACACAAAAATTGATGGTTAACACCACATTTGGTGTTAATTAATCTGAGGTTTTGAATATTTTCATATTTTCATAAAGAAAATACTAAAAACTTAATATAAGCTTATATAGAGTTGACTTGCAGAATTTTAACTCAAAGGTGACCTCACCTCTTTTTTTGTGAGAAATTCAATAGTGAAAAATTTCAATAGGTTTATTTATTGGAAAAAAGTTAGAATAATTTTTATAAAGCTTGTTTTCAAAAATATTGTAATTTTAATATTTTTGGTGAAAATTTTATTTTTACTTAATTTTTCAAGTAAAAATTTATTTTCACAATTTTAAATTTTAATGTAATTTTTATTTTAAATTATAGCTAGAGTTTCAATTTTATATATAGATTCTATATTTATATTTTGATTTTTTTTTATAGTAAGAATAAATTAATTTATTTATAATTATAACTTAATTTTATTATTTGTGGTCTTTAGGGTATATGAGAATACCTCTAAGGCTCACAGGAGGGGTCTCTTCCTCCAGCTGGGTTCATCTACTCTTTATCAAACCAGGAGTCAAAAACACTCAGGACCTAAGTTTTAGGGAATTTAGATATAGCTTTCATCCATCCAAGCTCCTCTTCCACAGGAGAATCTGTCCTCTGTCAAAAAAATAAGTATGTTTGCCTCCTTTTCTGTGTTGATTACTTAAAACTCAATTCTGCCACTAGGAAGAACAAATTTCATGTTTCTCCCATTAATCAAATTCTTACTTCTTTGAATGGTTCCTCTATATTCTTCAAGGCTGTCCTGTGCTGTGCATATAACTTTTTCATAATCATGGAGGGCAATGAACAAATGCAAGCTTTTAGAACTAAATATGGAATTTATAAGTACTTGGTTATGCCATGTGGGATCCAAAATGCTCCTTCCTCTCTTCAAAACCTTTTCAATTATATTTTTTCTTATTTTCTTGATTTTTATGTAGTTTTCTTTTTTGGAAGATCTTATAGTACTTTCCAGGTCTGAGGAAGAGCATGTGACTAATTTTCCCACTGTTTTTTCAAGTCTCAGAGATGATTACCTCTTTTCTAAGGCATCAAAGCGCCTTTTTCACACTTATAGTGTAGCATACTTAGGTTATATTGTTTCTTCTAAAGGCCTAATATTAAAAAGTTCCAAATTCTATAAAGTTCTCAATTGAACACCTCCAAGAAATCTTAGCAATCTTCATTAATGCCTTTGATTTTCTAGCTTCTACTGATGCTTAATCAATAACTATTCAAATACAATCAGGTCAATAACCATATTACTCAAGAAATATTAAGCTTTCCCCCTCAACTAGGAAGCTCTTAGCAAGTTTCAGCAACTCAAATAGGCTTTAGCCACAGAACCAATCCTCCCTCATTTCAATTCATATCTACCCCCTATTTTAGAGACTTTTTCATCTGATTATGCCTTGGTCTTTGTACCAAGTCATCTCTCTGTCTCCAGAAAGCATCAAATTAAATTTGATATCTGCAAGCCTATTCCATAATGACTTAACTATGAAATTAATGGCAAGGAGCTCCTTGGAATTTTCTGGGATCTCCAATGATGGAGGGCTTTTCCTCTTTTTATCTATCAATTCTTTTAAATTCTCACCAATCACTCTTACTTACAATACTTCATCTCTGCAAAAATTCTCACTTCCCATAAATCCTGCTGTTCTGAATTCCTTTCTGATTTTAACTTCCCAATAGCTTACCTCCCTTGCAACCTGAAAAATCTTTGTGGAACTTTTTCACACTGTGACAATGTTGACCTAGAAAGGGGGGAGGATCTCATCAGAAAGAATCAAATAAATCAGGATCAAATTCAGCCCTCAATTTTCTTTTCATTCAAGGTTAATTCCTTTTTAAATTCATAAGATAATTTGTCAAGATTCTCAGTAAAGAAGTATTATTCAATATTTTGGTAAAGCTAAATCTGTGAAATATTATTCTCTTGATTCCTCTTCCCAACTTCTCCTTTTTAAATATTTGATGGTGGTTCAAAATGACCCCAAAATTCAGCTAAAAATATTTCAAAATTTCCATTACTCTCCTGTATCTTGAATCCCTTCCCACAAGAATACTCTCAAACTTTTCAAGAAGCATTTTCACTGGTCTGGAATGACTCAACTTATAATGGATTATGTCTCATCCTGTCAAAAGTGTTAATTAAAAGAACAATTAATCAGAAGAAGTTTGAATAACTAAAGCCTCTTCAAATTCCAAATTTTCCTTGGATTTTCCTTTCAATTGACTTTATCACTCAACTTCCACTGTCCAACTCCTTTGATTCAATTCTGGCCATATTTGACAGATTCCCAAAAATAGAACTATTTATTCCAGCAATTTTTTCAATTCTTTCTCAGTATTTGGCCTGATTATTCATAAATAATATTCTCTCAAATGATGACCTTCCATAAAACATTATTAGTGATATAAGTTTCCTTTTTGTTTCTTCCTTTTGGGCCAATCTTTGTAAGAAGATCAATATTTCAAGAGATATTTTGACTTATTATTGGACTGAAACTTATGGAAATACAGAGAGGGTCAATCAGATACTAGAGCGGTATCTTGGGACTTATTTTAGATATCATCAAGATGATTGGCACACATGGCCCCTTTGGCTTAATTTTACTACAATAACTCTAAATACTAGTCAAAAATACAATCCCTTTTTTTACTGTTGATGGAAGAGATCCTTAGTTTTACTAATTTCAAACTACTCAAGAGACTTCTTCTGGAAATTTATTAATTAAAATCCAATAATTACAGCAATCTATCAGGAGATAACTTCAATTTTTCATCAACATGTTTAATAGGTATGCATATAAAAGTAGATCAAGTCCACCTGTTTTAGATCCTGATGATATTGTATGGCTCTCTTAAAATAACATCAAATCAATAAGACCCACCAAAAAACTTTCAAAATAATAGTTTAAACCTTTTCAAATCTTTAAGAAAGTCAGAACTCATACCCACCACCTCAATGTCCAATTTCAATGGAGGTCCATCCAGATGTTCTTCCATATTTTCCTCCTTGAACCAGTCAATACATGATTTATTCCAAATAGGAGTCAAGAGCCTTAATCTCCAATCCTCATTGAAGAAAAAGAGGAATGGAAAGTCTCACAAATACTAGCTTCCAAGATCAAGAGAGGAAACGTTATGTTATCTGGTGGAATGGAAAGTTTTCAGTAAAGACCCAGAAAGATCCAATTTTAATCCAGTCAAAAACCTCAATAATTTACCTGAAATTCTCAAAAAAATTATAATTTATATCTTGATAAGCCAGGAGAAAATTATTTGAGGGCTTGACTTTCATGGTGCTTGGTGAGGAGAGGCTTTAAGGAAGTAAGTTCCTACTCCCGGTATGCACCTTTAGAAGGACTCTAGCCTTTTTTTGGAAGCATAACCTTGGCCACTCTGTGAGAAATTTATAACCCTTTGGAGAAAAGACCTTAAAAATATTTGAGCTTCAATTCCACTTTTATGGCCATTTTCACTTGGGAAATTGGACTATTATTTTCATTTTAATTTCCAAGTTTCACAATTACAAGTCATTGCTTAATAAAAGTTATTTTCTCTTTTATAGCACTGGAAGGGGTGTTGACTACCAAAGGTAAGCTCTTCTCCTGGTGTTAAATTCCCTTAGGGGTCTACAATCTGTCAAAGAATCAACTTGACCACTCCATGAGCACTTGGAATAAATTTGTTATTCTTAGGTTACTTGGCCAATTAAACTCAAATGTCAACCTTTTTGATAAATATTGGAACTTCCTCAATATTCATTTTACTTTATTTCTTTTATTTTCTTTTGTTTCATTATTTATTTTAATTTTCTCTTATTATGCTATCTTCATTTTGTTAAAACTTCATCAATCCTTCAGAAACTCTTCAGGTATAAGGCCAACGTTAAAACAAGACCAAGTAATCCCCACATGGTATTCCAATCTCAATAGAAGTTTAAACTCTTTATGATAAATAAACTTCTCTTAAATCCCTCATCCTAACTCCTTGAAATAGTCCCCAAAGGGCTTTAACTTGTCTTGGTGCTCAGGAGTTCCCCATTCAAGGTGGGGTTATTGTCAAAACCATAGGCATAACCCCCCATGTATATACTTATGGTAATCCTTTTTCATAGCCCCCCTATGGCCAATTGACTACTATTTTGCTACTTGGGCCCCTGTGTTACACCCAGCTGACTTGGCCATTTTTGGTCCATGGTCCATAGGACCCCTAGTCCCCCTTTTTGTGAACCTTTGAGATATGACCACATACCCAAAAAGGTCAGAAGAAATATTTAAAATAATTATACCTTAAAACTACAGAACTGCCATAAATAGGAATAAAACTTGGTTTAACTTAAAATCCAATGAATAAACATGTGAAATAAATTACACCATTGGATTCCTCATGGTAAAATACACATATACCATTTTTATGGCATATCTGTAAAGTCAATATTTAATGAGTTATAGGTAATAACACCTGATAAAAAAAAAGAATCCTTAATTATTTCAAATACCAATGAAACAACATTTGAAAATAAATTACACCATTGGATTCCTCATGGTAAAATACACATATACCATTTTTGTGGCATATCTGTAAAGTCAATATTTAATGAGTTATAAGTAATAACACCTTATAAAAAACATGAATCCTTAATTATTTCAAATACCAATGAGACAACATGTGAAGTGAATTGTACCATTGGATTCTCCATAAAATTCTACACATAAAACAATTAAGAAGCTAATCTCCAAAGTCAATACTTAAGGAGTTAAGCTGAATATATGCACTTTTTTGGTGAATGCATATACTCAAGGATTTTAGCTAATATCTTTTGAAATATACATGATAGAGTGATAAGCCAAAAAGAAAGTCACCACCTAATTACTGTAGGAGCACAGAAATGGACTTCATTTCATAAGCTGTAAACAAGGTTAAAACCTGTAATGGATTATTGATTAAAATCAATAAAGCTGTTGACCACTTTGTTGTGAAAGTGGTCCAAACGTAAAAAGAAGTAGACACTCAGATTCTACTAGTTTATTTGTGAATAATGACGTATTTTTTATTACAATATTTAAGGTATAACCCCTTGAAATCATGGTTTGAAGTTTAAAATATTGGATATCGACAGAAAAGATGAGTTACAAGAAAAATCCTCAAAAATAGAGTCTTGGTGATGTAATGAAATTCTCTTGGAAGTGTAATGAGGACATTCCAAGTTATCAGAATCCACTCTCAGAATAGCTGTATCGTGTGTAACTTAAAGGTTATTGATGATCAAAGTTTAAGCTCAAATTTGATCATTTAATATCACTCTTTGTAATCTTATTTTACATTTAACAGTCATATAGGTGATAAAACTGGTGAATACTATTATAATATGTTTGATACTAATACAACCAACAAAGCTTAGGCTTCTGCCAAGCCTATGATTTCATCAAACTTAGAGTTATAGTGATAACTCTAAATAATGGTGTAATTATGAGGTAAGATGGTTTGATTCTGATGTAATAATCACCAAACCTTTAAATATTTATCAATTCTAGTAGAAAGAATCAGTACACGTCAACTAGAAGCCTTCTGAACTCTAGGAGGGAGGTATTTACTGGAAATAGAGCTCTTTTTACTCTGTTTTCCGCTCAGATGCTTACAAAACACTAAGATATTTTAATCCAAAAGGTAATTTCTTTATTCTTTATATATGAAACTCTTAAATTATTGAAGACCAAAGATAATCTTATTATAATAATCATCTTTGATGTTATTATTATATTTATTTGACTGTTTTGTTTAAAATTCTCTTAAAAACCACAATTCCACATAAAATTAAGAATATTTGTAATTTCTCTTAAAATTTATTGTAAATACAATTCAAAAAATTTGTATTTACATCTTTTGGCGTAAAATTACTCAAAATTATTATATTAAGAATTAAAAGTAGGTTATTTCTCTTTATTATTACTTTAAATAATTCTATAATTAATATAAATAGTATTTATATTAATTCATAACTTTAATATTAGTAATATTATTGTTATTAATTGTTTTTATTAATAAAAAACAATTTTTTACGCCTTTATTATTTGTTGGTAACAATAATAAAGTGCTTTTAAATACATTAATTATATTATATTAATATATTTATTTATTATATTATTATATTTATTCAATAATATAATTATTTTTACGCCATAATTATAATAATTATTTTTATCTTATTTATTTCATTCATAAGGACACTCATAGTACAATAAGTATAATATTAGTAATTGTTACTTATTGTTTCATAGTCAAACCTTACATTTGGGGGCCTAGCCGTGATATTTACTCTAAAAGACCTTTAAAAAGATTCTAATTGGGTTTTTCCAATAATAAATTACAATTATAATCATAAAATTATATAATAATTTTATATTTATTGATTTTAAATACTATTGAGGGATTTGGAAAGCAATTGTACTGTCTTACACGTGGTTTTTCACATCCTTAGACTTGCAAGAACTTTCTTTGAGTGACTCTAGTAATTAAAAAAGATATTTTATAAAAAGAATCATATTCATTTTTATTTCATTCTTCAAAAATAAGAACCAATAAAAAAAGTTATTTTTATTCATTTTAATTTCATTTTTTAAGATATGAAAGCAATTTTACATGGAAAATTGCCATATCTTACCAAAAATAACACTTCTTATATAAAAGACTTATATTTATTTGTCTTTTTTAGTGTTTGAAGACAATCCATCAGAGGGAAACCAAGCCACTGTTGAAAGATTGGTGGAAGAAATTTGTCCAAGTTCTCCAACACCAATAATCACTAAGAAAAAGAAAGCTAAGAAATTAGACTTTCCAGGACCCACTATTCAGGACTCTGAAGGTGAGTACCTCATTTATAAATTGCCATAAGAAGAATTCCTGTTCTGAAATCCTCTTATTTCTTATTTTTTCTTAAAACATGACTACCAGAAGAGGCTCCCAATACTCCATCCAATCAGATGGAGCTGGACTCAGAGGTCAAATTGATTCCTCAAAAGGGAAAAGGAAGGGCAATATCCCCAGTGGAACAGAATTCACACAAGGAAGTGCCTTATTCCAAAGGCAATTCCCAGAAATGCCCATGATATCTGAACCAGAGTTAGAACTAAGTATGAGTAACTCAAACAGGTACAAATCACATTCAGAGGGCTCAAATAGACATCTACATGAGCCAGTACAAGCAGTACTACACAGTGTACAAAGACAAGGACTGGGACATGTTGCCTCAAATACACCAAGGAGTGATGAACTCCTGGCACATCCTGAAAAAGTTCCTCAAAGAGGAGGAAATAGTGAGATACTCCAATGGATGGAATCCACTATCTTCCAAACCTCAAATCAAAAATATCAAGGAGTACCATGCCAAAAAGAAGGAGGAAACCAAGGAAAAAGCCCCAGTGGCTTCTACCAGCAAGCCCCAAGCCAACCCACTTCCCCAAGAAGGGAAGAAGAACAAGAAAAATAATTGTAGAAAACCATATTCCCCAAGCTACAGGATTCCATGGACAATGTTTTCAACATGGCCAGAACCTTGATGGAATTCAAGGACAAGGAAGAAAAAAGAATGAGACAACCTCATTTCCCAAAGAAATAGCCTTGTCCAAAGATGTTGTAAATACTTTAACTGAAATTAGAAATAGTATATTACCTCTAAAAGAAATTAAAAACAGTTTATTATCATTACAAGAAATAAACAATAACTTATCTTCTTTGACAAACATTGTTGTACAAAATAAAAAAGAAATTGACAACATTAAATTTGAACTTTTGTTAAAAATAATAAACCAAAGATTTTAATTGACAACACTCAAAAATTAATACAAGGACAACAAGAATTGTATAAATAGATAAAGGATATCAAGGATAAAACTTTGACAATCAATTATGAGGTTAGTATTGACAATCTCACAGAAAAATTAAACAAACTAATATTTCTGTAGAAAAATTTGAAGAAAAAACTTCATCACACCAAAAATCACTTTTGGACCATGTGGAAAAAAGTGATGAAGCAATAATGCATCTGAAAGATGACATTCAAAGTGAAATAAGGCTTATCACTGAAAAAATGGATAAAATTAATGAGGCTAACTCAAATATGCCAAAGTTATCAACCCCATTTTCTCACATAAGAAGCCCTGTTAAACCAAGAGAGGAATTAACAAATCCATTCATAACAGACTTAAGTCACCAAGACAATAACCAAGTCTTAATGAAGGAAGCACCTCAATTGACAGAATGGCCAACATTCACAAGGGAAGTTGAATATGACCACATGTCATTTATCAAGACAATTGACATGCTACAAGAAGATTATGCCATATCAGATGAATTAATTACTGAAATATTACATTCATTGTTTGAAAAATCTGCAAAAAGATGGTATTATGGCATAAGACAAACAAATGGCAAAAACACCTGGTCTTGGTGGAAACAAGAAATAATCACCAAGTGTGCTAATGATGCCTGGAGGTACAAGATAGAGAATGCATTTGAAAATTCTTTCTTTGACCCAGACAAAGACAAACCTTTAACTTGATTCTTAAAACAAGCAGAAAGACTAAATGCACTGTACCCAGAAATGTCACAAAAGATGGTGCACATGAAAATACTTAAGAAATGTGGAGGAGGGCTAGAACATTCCCTAAGAAGCAGGTGTATAGAGCCATGCTCCACAGAAGAGTATATCAATTCACTAGAGGACATAGTGACAAGAAAAAAAGTTGGCAGAACTTGGAAGAAATTGGACATTAAAAGTCCAAATAAGCCATTTATCAAAAAAGATAAATCAAAAGAAGCTTTCAAGCCCAATACATCCAACAATAATGAGCAGAGAAAATTCCATAAATGTGGAGGTATTGGACACTTAGCCAATAACTGCCTCAAAAAGGCAAAGATTAATAAAATTGTGGAAACAGAAAACCACAATGACAAAGAGGAGGAATCTGACTCTGAGAAAGAAACAGAAGAGTCAGAAAGTTCTGAAAATAATGAAATTAATATAATTAATGCACAAATTAATAATATTGATATAATTTATGAAGTACTAGATGTTAACTCAAACTTACCACAAGTTGGAACATCTGACACAAACCTGAAAAATGTATAAGATGCCAAAATGTACAGAATCAAACCTGCAAAGGGAATGGGATATACAGCTGGAAAATCAAGTATAAGTATTGTTATGGTTGATAACCAAGAAGGAAAAGTGAGCTTGGATACAGGAGCATATTGTAACTGTGTTGGTAAAAGTTCTTTAAAAACCATTGTTCCAGATTGGCAAGAAAAACTTATGCCAATACAAGGGGTCAAATTTAGTAGTGCAAGTGAGAGCATGAAGCCCCTTGGAATAATTGATTTAACACTCATTTTTCCTCACCCCTCACAATGTGTCAGAATTAAAGTAGAGTTTTTAGTAATGGACAACTGTACTAGTAATCACTTCATACTTGGAAATGACTACTTGTCAATTTATGGTATAGATATCTCTAACCAAAAAGATAGATATTTTACCATAGGAGACAGCAAAAGACAAAAGTTTGGCTTCTCAAATAACAAAAAACAAATTACAGTTCTTAAGAATGAAGAGAAAAGTCCATAAAAGGAACTTTTCATATATGAACAACTCAAAGAGGCAGAACTCAATCAAGAATTAACAGAAAAAATGAAAGAAAAATTGATTGACCTCTTATTTAAGTACAAAAATGCCTTTTCAACTGACAAAGAGCCACTAGTTGCCATAATTGGGCATGAGGTAGATACAATTCTTAATGTGGAAAAACCTTACCCACCTTTACTGAGGAGACCTGCTTACCCAGCTAGTCCAAGGGCTAGAGAAGCCTTGGAGTTACACATTAAAGAATTAATGGACCTTGGAGTATTAATAAAAGAAGGACATAATGAACAGGTAGAGGTCACTAAACCTGTCATTATAAATTGGCATAATGTAAAATCAAGAATAGTAGGAGACTTCAGAGCCCTGAACACCTATACCATTCCAGACAGATATCCAATACCCAGAATTCATGAGACATTGACTGTGAGCCTGCAAGCATGTAATGGCTTACCTGCTACACCGTCTACATCTTAATTTTTTATTTTTATTCAATTATTAGGTTCAAACTTTAACCTAAAAATTAAAATTTATTATTTTAAATCTTAATGATGTCATAAAATATCATATGACATCATTTAATTTTGTAAATAAATCATTATTAATTTCTTTTGATGATGTCATAAAAATCTTATTATGACATCATTCATATTTTTGTATTTACAATATTTAAGAGGATCATTCTTACCTTGGAATGATATCTCAGAGCTCTACTACATTATATTTTTACAAATTAAAATTAGTTACATTTTATTTTAGAAATATCAGCGCTCTCAGATAAGTGATTTAATTGACTTTTACACTTTATTATACTGTTGAAGCTTAAATTCCAACAGTACTTCATTAAAAACATACAGTGACATCTCTGTTATTTTATCTTAACAGTATTCCACTTCTTTTTAATTTATTAAAATTCCTTTTATATAAACTGGAAGTCATGAAAGAGACCCCAGCTTACATTGACACAATTGTCACAAGCTAAGTTCATTACAGCCATGGATGCTTTAAAGGGTTTTCATCAGAATTTCCTAACAGACAATGCCAAGAAACTGCTAAGGATAATAGTCCACTGTGGGATTTTTGAATACTTAAGAATGCCATTTGGTATAAAGAATGCACCTTCCCATTATCAAAAGATGATGAATACCATATTTCCTGAAGAATGATCAGAAGGATGGTTAATTATCTATATTGATGATATCATAGTTTGCTCAGAAACTTGGGAAAATCACCTTGCAAGACTAGAAAGGGTACTACAAAAAATAGTGCAAGTGAATATGAAGATTTCCTTTAAAAAGTGTCATTTTGCATATAGTGAACTAAAAGCACTAGGACATGTTGTATCTGGACTTAGTCTAGGCATAGACAAGAATAAAGTAGCAGCAGTACTACTTAAGCCAATGCCTCAAACCAAAAAAGAAATGCAATCATTTCTAGGATTTGCTGGTTACTATAGACAGAATATAAAGTACTTTGCAAAAATTTCCAAATCCTTTTATAAACTATGTGACCAACAAAAAGTGTATGAAATGACAGAAGAAAGAGTCAAGGCATATGAAGAATTGAAAAATTCCTTAACAAATTCCCCACTTCTTTTAATACCATATTGAAAACTACCCTTTAAACTTTACATTGATGCTTGTGGAGAAGGACTAGGTGCTGCACTACACCAGGCACAAATTATCAATGATAAACCAGTGAAAGGACCAATTTTTTTTATTTCAAGACAGATAAAGCCAACAGAGGCAAGATATGGAGCAAGCCAAATGGAATGCCTCTGCTTAGTGTGGGCTTTAGAAAAGTTACATTATTACTTGGATGGAACAGTATTTGATGTGATTACAGACTGCAATGCTGTAAAATCTCTATTAAATATTAAAACTCCAAATAGACGTATGCTGAGATGGCAAATTGCTATCCATAAATATAGAGGAAATATGACTATTGTTCATAAATCTGGTAATATTCATAAAAATGCAGATGGTCTTAGCAGATGGGCTCTAGCAAATACCCCTGACAATTCAGCATGGGTACCACAGGAAGAGCACCATATAGAAGGAATATGTGTTAAATACATTGGCACAGAATTCTTTAGCCAAGTTAAAGAAAGCTATAAGATAGACAAGAATTTCCATATATTAAGCCAACTTCTAATGAAAGACTGCAAAGATCCATCATTTTGATCAAAATTGGATGAAACATGGAAAAAGGCATATGATGAAGGAAGATTCCACCTCCTTGATGGAATCCTTTACCATGGAACAAAACACACATGTGTTATGGCCTTAGCAGATAGAACCCTAATAAACACTATTTTACATGAGTGTCATGATAGTGTTGCAGCTGGACATCTCTCAGAAGATAGAACACTAGAAAGGGTGAAAACCTGCTCTTGGTGGCCAAATTGGAAGAAAGATGTTGCAGAATACTGCAAAACCTGTGACAGATGTCAAAAAGCCAACAGAGCCACAGGAAAGAAATTTGTAATTATGATCCAAATCCAAGAACCAAAATCCCCTTGGGAAATGGCTCATCTGGATTGGGTAACAGCATTACCTCCAGGAGGAGACAGAAGTTATAATGCATGCCTAGTATTAGTTGACAGGTATAGCAAAACTCCCATGTTCCTACCATGTCACAAAGATGACACAACTATGGACACAGCCATAATGATATGGAATAAAGTCATTAGCCACACAGGCTTATTCCAAAATATCATAAGTGACAGAGACCCAAAATTAACTTCAGCATTATGGACAAATCTCCATAACTTGTTTGGGACAAAGTTATCATTCTCAACAGCTTACCATCCTCAAACTGATTGTTTGGCAGAAAGAATGATACAAACCTTGGAGGACATGATCAGAAGATTCTGTACTTATGGACTAGAATTCAAAGATCCTGATTGTTTTACCCATGATTGGTGTACACTAATACCAGCCCTTCAACTGGCATATAAAACATCAACCCATTCTTCTACTGGCAAAACACCAGCAATGCTAGAAAAAGGTTGGAAACCAAGACTTCCTTATGATACCCTCAAAAAGGACTTAGTGGATATACATGCAACAGCGCGCAGTTTTAAGATAATGCTTGACAAAGCAAGGCACCATGCAAACAGATGTATGCAAGATTCTTTCAAATATGCAAAAGGAAGATGGGATAAAAGTCATAAACCACCTTACTTCAAAATAGGATACTTGGTCCTAGTATCAACCCTTAGCTTTAATAACATCAAAGGCCCAAAGTAATTGAAAGATTCCTTTGCAGGACCATTTATGATAAAAGCACTTCATGGACCCAATGCTGTGCAATTGGAACTCACAGGTGAATTAATGAACAAAAACCCAACCTTCCCTGTAAGTCTGATAAAACCTTACAGCTCAAGTGATAAGGAACTATTTTCACTAAGAAATAAACCCCCACTTGAAATACCCCCCTTGGAAGAAGGAGAGGAAAAGAAAATTTTGAAAGTCCTTAAAGAAAGAAGGACAAGAAACAAAAAATAAAGAGAATACCCTGTAAGGTATAGAAATTCAACTAAAGAATATTAATGGCTACTTGAGAAAGATATAACAAATGCTGATAAACTACTAAGAAGGTTCAGACATGAAAGAAAACCTAAAGAATAGAAAAATCAAGCATTATTAAGCTTCAAGACTAACAAAGTCTATTGAAGAGGTAGGACAGTTGATGATACCTTAATTACACATATCAGATTGTAGTACAATCTTCTTTGGTGGTAGGGAATGTGAACCTTTGAGATATGACCACATACCCAAAAAGGTCACAAGAAATATTTAAAATAATTATACCTTAAAAATAATCACCTTAAAACTACAAAACTTTCATAAATAGGCATAAAACTTGGTTTAAATTAAAGGCCAATGAATAAACATGTGAAATAAGTTACACCATTGAATTTCCCATGGTAAAATACACATGTACCGTTTTTATGGCATATCTGTAAAGTCAATATTTAATGAGTTATAAGTAATAACACCTTATAAAAAACATGAATCCTTAATTATTTCAAATATCAATGAGACAACATTTAAAATAAATTGTACCATTAGAATCCCCATAAGATTATACAAAAAAAATTAATAATCTAATCTCCAAATTCAATACTTAAGGAGTTAAGCTGAATATATGCACTTTTTTGGTCAACACATATATTCAAGGATTTTAGCTAATATCTTTTGAAATATACATGATAGAGTGATAAACCAAAAATAAAGTCACCACGTAATTACTGTAGGAACACAGAAATTGACTTTATTTTATAGGTTATAAACAATGTTAAAACCTGTAATGGATTATTGATTAAAATCAATAAAGCTGTTGGCCACTTTGTTGTGAAAGTGGTCCAAACTTAAAAAAAGTAGACAGTCAGATTCTACTAGTTCTTTAGTGAAGAATGATGTACTTTTTATTACAATATTCAAGGTATAACCCCTTGAAATCATGTTTTGAAGTTTAAAATATTGGATTTCAACAGAAAAGATGAGTTACAAGAAAAATCATCAAAAATAGAGTTTTGATGATGTAATGAAATTCTCTTTGAAGTGTAATAATTACATGCGAAGCTATCAGAATCCACTCTCAGAATAGCTGTATCGTGTATAACTTAAAAGTTATTGATGATCAAAGTTTAAGCTCAAATTTGATCATTTAAGATGACTCACTGTAATCTTCTTTTAAGTTTAACAGTCATATAAGTGATAAAACTTGTGAATACTATTAGGATATGACTAATACTAATAAAATACACTAAGTTTAGGCTTCTTCCAAGCCTATGATGTCATCAAACTTAGAGTTATAGTGATAACTCTAAATAATGGTGTAATTATGAGGTAAGATGGTTTGATCATGATGTAATCATCACCAAACCTTCAAATATTGATCAATTCTAGTAGAAAGAAACAGTAAACGTCTACTAGAAGCCTTCTGGACTCTAGGAGGGAGGTATTTACTATAAATAGAGCTCTTTTTACTCTGTTTTCCCCTCAGACGCTTACAAAACACTAAAATATTTAAATCAAAAAGATAATTTCTTTATTCTTTATATATAAAACTCTTATATTATCAAAAACCCAAGATTATCTTTGACATGATTATTATATTTATTTAACTTTTTTGTTTAAAATTCTCTTAAAAACCTCAATTCCATGTAAAATTAAGAATATTTGTAATTTCTCTTAAATTTATTGTAAATACAATTTAAAAAAGTTGTATTTACATTTTTTGGTGTAAAATTATTCAAAATTATTATATTAAGTATTAAAAGTAGGTTATTCCTTCTTATTATAATAATTTTCTCTCTATTATTACTTTAAATAATTCTATAATTAATATAAATAGTATTTATATTAATTCATAACTTTAATATTAGTAATATTATTGTTATTAATTGTTTTTATTAATAAAAAACAATTTTTCATGCCTTTATTATTTTTTGGTAACAATAATAGAGTGCTTTCAAATATATTAATTATCTTATATTAATATATTTATTCAATAATATAATTATTTTTACGCCATAATTATAATAATTCTTTATTATTATAATTATTTTTATTCTATTTATTTCATTCATAAGGACATTCATAGTACAATAAGTAAAATATTAGTAATTGTTACTTATTGTTTCATAGTCAAACCTTATGCTTTCGGTCTAAATCCAATGAGGCTAAGTCCTATGGCCATAAAATACCATGAACACCTCAGAATAAAGAAGGGGCCCCTAGAAGTCACCAGAGGGCCATTAGCCACTATTTTTGGACAAAATACCCTTCTCTTACTTTTGGACCAAAACTCTGCCTTAAATCAAAAAGTGTTGTATATGGTGTTATACACCATTATCAACAATTTTTCCTCATAAATTAAATGGTGAAAATTTCAATAATTGATTTTTAAATCTGAAAAATGATTCACCAATCCTCAATTCAGTTTCAAAGGAAGAGTTCAGGGACATCAAGTTCTCATCCATGGAGGCAGTTAGTAGGGCTTCAAGAATTCCATTCATGGACACCAATAAACTGGTCCATTCAGGTATTGGTAATTTCAATTATGAAGTATCTACACAAGGGAATATTGGAAAGGGATTTCCAAGAGATGTTCAAGAGGAATTTATTCACACCATTTTCAAGGTGTCAAAGCTCCATTTCCTCCCTGGAAAGCTCAATTCATCCATACAGGCTGAAGTCAAGAAATTTGTATGGCATTGACCCTTTTGTTGTCAGGCTGAGTCTATGATAAAGAGGTAATAAGGCTATTTACAACTTTAACTATGACTGTGACACAGATAAAAGGTATTAAAAATGTTTTAATTGAAGATAAAAAGGGCTTTACTAATGAGAATTAGTGGTGGTGAGCACTATTGAAAGCCCTGGGTGCATCTTTACCTGTTGGGTTACAATAACAAAGACTACAATACTAAGATTTGTAGTATAAGCTTATTATTTTCCAAGAGTATAGCTGTTTTTGATAGTTGTACTATGTAGGAATTCAAGAGCAGGATGGTGGATTAGCCTCCTGGTGAGGAAAAGCCTCCTTTTATCTTGTTCTGCAGTAGTGGGAGGTGGTTTACCTCTGCACATGACCACAGAGTGAAAGTTCTCACTACTGTGGGCTAGTTTGTGGTTCTATACACTCAATACAGACTAGTATTGGGTGGAAATGTGGTTTTAGAACCACAAGTAGTCATTTTTACCCTATACAGGGTGAAAACTTTCACCAATGGAGTTTACAGGTGTGTTCTGGTGCTTCTGATGCCTCAGAAGCTGTACAGAACCTGTATGGACCTCTGTATTTGACTGAACTATGAAGTATTGAAGTATAAAAAAGCTTCTTTGTCTGTTTGACACCTCATAATCATACTTATGGGATAGTATCCCACTATAAGGCTGTATTGGCCAAACTGTGGGATTTTGACCTTGAAGCAGCCATAGCTTTTTCAGTTTTTGATATATCAACCTCAAAGTTGGCTCTGTGTGTAGCCCTGAATGTGCTTTACACAATGGTACCTCATTTTATATGGTTATCATTAAATATGGCAAAGTCATGTCATGTACACGTTTTTTTGTACATATGTATGTTTTGGCCAAAAGCTGTATGGAGCTGGTTTGCTCCATAACTTTTGTTCTAGGTGAGATATGGGGAAATTAATGGCACCATCAGATATCCCTTATTTTGCTCTTTCCAAAGAGACCCCACTTTAAGTATCTCACACTAAAACTGTAGAAGTTGGATGAGAGGTGAATTCTTTATTCACCCTTTTGTCACAACCATGGCAATTCACCTCCTTGGATCCCCATATGGCATATCAAGCCACGGTTCTTTTATGGCCAATTGGCCATATCCATCACCAGTGGCCAATATGACCACGTCATTATCTTATGGACCATTTATGGCCATTTGTGTTTTGGGGCCTTCATGGCCCTTCACCTCAATCCAGAACCCATAGCGGCAATTTATGCCCAAATGGGTATTCCTGGTCATTTCCTTCAAAATCAGGGGATATGGCCCAAATGGCTGTTTTTGGCCATTTGGGCTCATAATGCGCACTTTGCGCATTTGCGCATTTTTGCGCACTTTGACGCAAAGTGTCCAAAAGACACTTTCCCGCTTTTTGGGCCAGATTTTGGCTCAGAACCCAAAAGGCCCAGAAACACCATTCCAAGCTCTGAAGCCATTACATCCATCCTTTTCCCTCTGCCTTTCCATCTCAAGACCTTTGGACGTAATCTTCTTGCCAATCAACCAATATGCCATAAATGATGTTATATATCATTGTGCATCATTTTTCAACAGCAATTCAATGGTGGCAATATCAAATGGTCATTTCAACATTCCAACATCTCATCACGTCATCAAGGCACCCAATCATTCAGAGGAATCATCAAGGCTCAAGAGCAAGTGTTTCAGCGTCAAAGACCAATGACGCCATCAAGCAGTCATTGGTTATTCTCACTCCAAGTATTCCTTCCGAAGGAATACTTCCAATTCATTCTCAAGTGTATTCAAGAGGCAGTTCCAAAAAGAAGTTGTCAGGTGTCAAAGCTCCACTCAATCCATCTTGGCAACCATATTCATTTCAATACAGTCTGGATCAATCAAGAACTGTATTTCATTTTCAATCATGGGAAATTCATTCAACCCAATTCAATTTCAATATTAGCCAGCTGTATCAATTCCCAAAACAATCAATACAGCCTCAAGGATCAATGCAGATCAGTTTTCAGCCTGAAGAACTCAAGCTCCCAACTTTTCACATATACTGGCTACCCTTTCCACCCTGGGGGGTTTTCCCCAGTTAATTAATATATTTTGATTTTATGTTTATCTCTATTTTCTTTTCATTTTAGTTAAGCCAATACTGATATTATTAAGTCAGTCATTTAGCACCTTTCTCTTTCTCTTTCTTCGCCTGTCAATGGATATTTGGTGGTCATATCCTTACTAATTCCATTATTCATTTTTGGCATGTTTAAACAGTGATTAAGGACTTACTTGGTTGGCTCTTTGGCCATTTGGCTTCCCTTTTCCTTTTTTGCATCTCATCTTGTACCTGCATATCTTTTAGAGGAATTCATTCTTATTACTTTTATTCTTTATCCTTTTGGAGTCTTCCAAGTGAGTTCCCTGATTGCTGAGTGCCAGGCTACTCTTGTATTTCTGTCCAAGAGCCCCTGTGACATTATATTAATTAACTCATAATTTCTTTTTCATTCTGTTCATTCTTTCTTTATAATTTCATTCACTCATTTCATCAAAATTATGATTCTTTTACGTTTATGAACTTAATGATTCATCATCACCTCTCAATTTTCTTTCATTCATTCTTCATTTTGAAAATTGAAAGCTGACCCATTTTTTATTTTTGTTATTCTTTTTAAAATATTTTCAAATCATCAAATTTTCATTCTCATTCATAATTCAGCGTCATCTTTATTTTCTTTGATTTTCAAATTTTTCATCAAGATATTCAGACACGTTATTCACATCAAGATTCATAATTGATTCATTCTTCAAGAATTTTGGTTTTTAAAGAATAATTCACTTGATTTTGATTGATTGATTGATCGACATATTTGATATTGACCTCAAGAAAATTGATTGACCTGAAGATTTCATTGATTTTGCTGATTTTTTCACATCAAGAATTTTGACATAAATTGACTTTTCTTCAAGATTTCATTTGATTGATTGATTTTTGCAAGATTTTGATTTTGATTGATTTGATTGATTGATTTATTGACTTGAAGATCTCATTTGGCTTTGATTCATTGATTTACTTCAAGACATTGATTTGATTTGACTTCAAGACTTCATTTGATTTTGATTTATTGACGTACTTGAAGATTTTCATTTTGATTCATTTATTTTCCTCAAGATTTGATTGTTGACTCTTTTCACTTCAAGCAAATTTTGATTTTTAATTCATTTATTTCATTTTATTCCTGATATCATGCCTGTTCAACACTCACCTCCGGCAAGACAGACAAGATCTCAGGCCAGAGCTCAAGCTGTTCTCACTCCAACTCCAAGAGCTCCTCTAGATGGCACCCCAGCAGTTCCTCAACTGAGGGTCCAATTAGATAGAGGACCCCGCATGGAAGGAGCAGCACCATCCAGGAAGGAAGGAAGAGGGCCAAGAAGATCATGTTCATTTTCAGGAGTAGTTGGCGGATTTCCAGGAGCTTCAAGGACTATTTTCAAAGGTCCAGGTGAAGATGGTGAAGAGGAGGAGGAGAATTCTGTGGAAGAGGAAGAGTCTGATGGTACTGAAGGTGTCCCTGCTCCGGTGGAGGCATCCCAAGGTACTGGAGGACCAACTCTAGCCCAGTCTAATCAGCCTGTCTCTCATCAGTCTGAACCATCTTTATTGGCCATCATGCAGCAAATGACTCAGATTATGGCCAATATTCAAGCAGCTTCATCTTCTGAAGCATCAAGACCACCAGCCTTCAAGACTCCATCTATGAAGGCACCGGAATGCTTTGATGGGACTCAGCCCTTCAACGTTAGAAGCTTTATTCAGTCTTGTCAATTGATTTTTCATAATGATCCGGCAAACTTCGCTCAAGACAGAAAGAAGGTCCTTTATGCCACTTCATTCCTCATTGGCAGGGCTGCAAAATGGATTGAGCCTTATCTTTCCAATCTCACCAATCAAGATTCAAATTACCTTCTCAATTCTTGGCTTTTATTTGAATCTCAACTTTTCACTCTATTTGGTGACCCGAATGAAGTCAGAAAAGCAGAAGCTGAGTTGGATTCTTTAAGAATGAAAGAAGGTGGGCATGTATCTTTATACATTGCTGATTTCAGAAGTTTAGTCTCAAGAATCGGGGATTGGGGTGAAAGAGCTCTCATCAATCATTTCAGGAAGGGATTGCCATCCAGGATTTTGGATCAATTGGCCTCCCATCCTTCAAGAATTGACTCTCTTCAAGACTTAATGGACGTTACCCTGGAACTTGATACCAGGTACCATGAGAGGCAAAATGAAAAGAGTCATCATCAAGAGAAGAAGCCAGAAGCCTCAAAGTCAAGTTCTTCTCATCCTCAAAATTCTTCAAGCTCAAGTCACAAGAAGAAGAAGAATTTTCAGAAGAGGGACAAGCCCCATTCTTCTTTGTTGAATAAAGATTTCAAGCTCATGAACTCTGAAAAAGAAAGAAGAATCAAGGAGGGTCTTTGTACCTATTGTGGTGGGAAGCATAGTCTTGAGTCCTGTTTCAAAAGGCCTCAAAAAAAGCTTACCCAACCGTCAGGCAAATTTCCCAGCCAGGGAAAAGCCTGAGTGAAGATCATGTTGTGTTCAATGGTCTTCACAGTTTTCCATCCAGAGCACAATTGTGCATTCTGAATACTGGTGTCAAAAATTCTCTTAAATTTTTTGTTTTTTCTTCTCTCTCTGATATGTTTTACAGTATTCTCATTGATTCTGGTGCTACCAACTCATTTGTTGCAAAGTAGTTTGTTCACAAGTATTCTTTTACCATGTCAGAACTCCCGGAGAATATTCCCCTTATTATTCTTGACTCCTCTGAGTCTCCTTCTTTATTTGTGACTCACCATACTAAATATATGGTTGAGCTCCCTTCCTTCCCAAGCTTTGAATGGGACTTTTTAGTCATTGATACTCCCAAGGGAGAAGACCTCATATTGGGCTTTGACTTTCTTAATCATTTTAATCCGTTTATTGATTGGAGGCAAGGATTGATCACCTTTAATTCTGATCATAAGGACTATCATGATCCTTCTATTTCTTTTAGTAATGACTTTTCTTCTGCCAAATCATGTGCAGCTCTGGTTGGTGATTCTAGAACACCATCATTTCCGTCTTCTGTCCATATTCCTTCCCTTAATTCCCATCAGTCATTACTATCATCTAGAGATGAAGTCTTCAAAGAGATTCAAGATGTTGGAGAAGATAATTCTGTATCTTCACTTCATCTCTTTTTTGGGAATATGGACCTTCCTCCTGCATCTTATCATGACTCCCTGGAGGAGTTGTGGGATGAAGAGGAAGAGCCAGAAGAAATAGAAACCATGATGAAGGTTGTTCCTTCTGTTTATCACCAATACTTGGATGTATTTTCCAAGGTGAAAGCAGAGAAATATCCTCCTCACCGCGCCTGTGATCATCATATTGAGCTGGAGGGGTCTCTACCTCCAGTTGGAGTGATCTACTCTTTATCAAACCAAGAGTCAGATACACTCAGGGCCTACATTTCAGAGAATGTAGAGAAAGGTTTCATCCGGCCAAGCTCCTCTTCTACAGGAGCACCTGTTCTTTTTGTCAAAAAGAAAGATGGTGGCCTCCGTTTGTGTGTTGATTACTGCAAGCTCCATGCTGTTACTAGGAAGAACAAGTATCCTGTTCCTCCTATGAATCAGCTTCTCACTGTTTTCAATGGTTCTTCTATCTTCTCCAAGATTGATTTGCGTGGTGCATATAACCTGCTCAGAATCAAGGAAGGTGATGAACATTTGACTTGTTTTAGAACCAAATATGGTAGTTATGAGTACTTGGTTATGCCATTTGGGCTTACCAATGCTCCTGCTTCTTTTCAAAATCTCATCAATGATATTTTTTATGATCTTCTTGATGTTTATTTTGTGGTTTATTTGGATGACATTATGGTCTTTTCCAAATCTGAGGAAGAACATGTCACTCATGTGTCCACTGTTCTTTCCAGACTCAGAGCCAATAACCTCTTTGCTAAGGCGTCCAAATGCCTATTTCATGTTTCAAGTGTGGAATATCCTGGTTATGTAGTTTCTTCTGAAGGCCTCAAGATGGACCAAGCAAAAGTCCAGCAAATTCTCAATTGGCCACCTCCAAGAAACCTCAAGGCTCTTCAATCATTCCTTGCTTTGCCAATTTTTACCGCCGTTTCATCAAGAATTATTCAAAGAAAATTAGTTCACTCACCAGTTTCCTCAAGAAAGATTCCCGTTTTCCCCTCAATGAGGAAGCTCTTAGACAGTTTCATCAACTCAAAGAGGCATTCACCACTGCTCCAATCCTTCTCTACCCACCATTGTAGAGACCGATGCATCAGATTATGCCTTGGGTGCTGTACTGAGTCAGGTCTCTGACTCAGGAAAACATCCCATTGCATTTGATAGCCGCAAGCTTCTCCCAGCTGAGCTCAATTATGAGATTAATGACAAGGAACTCCTTGGAATAGTCTGGGCTCTCAAGCGCTGAAGAGCTTTCCTTCTTTCAATTTCTTCCCCTTTTGAAGTTCTCACCGATCATTCATCTCTTCAATATTTTATGTCTTCCAAGATTCTCACTCGCCGTCAAGCCCGCTGGGCTGAATTTTTATCTGAATTCCATTTCTCAATCACTTACCGCCCTGGCCGCTTGGCCACCCTTCCAGATGCCTTGTCACGTCGGGATGACGTTTACCCGGAGAGGGGGGAGGATTTCATCAGCAAGAATCCAATGAACTATCAGAAGATAATCAAGCAAGATGAAATTCAAGCTTCAAAGTTTTTTGCAGTCAAGGTGGATTCATTTTCAAACTTGATTGATTCAATTCAGAAGGCAGTGTGGCAAGATTCTCAATATAGAAGTGTCCTTGAAGATTTGGGTAAAGGTAAATCTGTCCAAGATTATTCTCTTGATTCCTCTTCCAAACTTCTCCTTTTCAAAGATCGGGTGGTGGTCCCAAATGACCCCACAATTAAACTCAATATACTTCAAAATCGGCATGACTCTCCTCTAGCTGGACACCCTGGCCAAGAGAAGACTCTCAAACTTGTCAAGCGGGATTTCCACTGGCCCGGCATGACTCAATTTATCAAGGATTATGATGTCTCATCCTGTCAACAGTGTTCAAGAAACAAAAATATTCATCACAAGAAGTTTGGACTCCTCAAGCCTCTTCCAATTCCAAGTGGTCCTTGGATTTGTCTTTCAATGGATTTCATCACTCAATTGCCACTGTCCAATTCCTTTGATTCAATTTTAGTCATAGTGGACAGATTCTCAAAAATGGCAGTTTTTATTCCAACAATAGCTTCAATCACTTCATTAGATTTGGCCCATTTATTCATCAAGAATATTTTCTCAAAGCATGGCCTTCCTTCAAGCATTGTTAGTGATCGAGGTTCTCTTTTTGTTTCTTCCTTTTGGACCAACCTTTGTCAGCAGCTCAATATTTCAAGAGACTTGTCAACTGCTTACCATCCAGAAACTGATGGACAGACAGAGAGGGTAAATCAGATACTAGAACAGTACCTTCGGATGTATGTCAGTTATCATCAAGATGATTGGAACACCTGGCTCCCTCTGGCTGAATTTGCCTACAATAACTCTGACCACTCTTCAACAAAACAATCACCGTTTTTCACTGTTTATGGAAGAGATCCTCATTTTGACTCAGTTCACATCACTCAAGACACTCCGGCTGGAAAGTTATCAACAAAAATCCAATCAGTACAGCAAGATGTCAAGAGAGAACTTGAAGTTACCATAAACAGGTTTAAGAGGTATGCAGATAAAAGTAGAGCAAGTCCACCTGTTTTCAATCCCGGTGACATGGTATGGCTCTCTTCCAAGAACATCAAATCAACCAGACCCACTAAAAAGCTGTCTGAAAGATGGCTGGGTCCTTTTCCAATCTTGAAGAAATTCAGCACTCATGCCTACCACCTCAAGCTTCCATCTCAATGGAAATCCATCCACCCAGTTTTCCATATTTCCCTTTTGGAACCAGTCAAGACGTCAACAATCCCAAATAGGCATCAAGAGCCTCCTCCTCCAATCACCATTGAAGAAGAAGAAGAATGGGAAGTCTCTCAAATACTGGACTCAAAGCTCAAGAGAGGAAAATTAGGGTATCTGGTGGAATGGAAAGGTTTCAGTCAAGACCCAGAAAGATCCACTTGGGAACCAACTGAAAACCTCAAGAATTGTCCTGAACTTGTCAAAGATTTTCATTCATTATATCCTGACAAGCCTGGGCCGAATTCTTCAAAATCTTGATTCATTATGGTGCTTGGTGGGGAGAGGAATTACCAAAAGTAAGTCCCACTCCTGGTATGCACCTTTAGGGGTATTCTACTCTTTTTGTTGTAAGCATCACCTTGGCCACTCTGTGAGCACTTTGCAATTTTGGACACAGATCTTTGGCATGGCTTTCAACTTCATTTCCAATCTTATGGCCATTTTCACTTGGGACAATGGGCCATTCACTTTTCAATTCATTTCCAAGACTCCAACTTCAAATTCATTCCTTCAACATTTTGTTTTATTTTTATGGCACTGGCGGGAGTGGTAACTACCAAAAGTAAGTTCCTCTCCTGGTGTGCACTTCCCTGAGGGGTCTACAATCTTGTCAAAACATCACCTTGGCCACTTTGTGAGCACCTGGCATCAAATTTATCTTTCCAGGTCCTTGGCCAATTTCAAAAGCAGTTATCAACCTCCGTGATGAAGATTGGAACCTCCTCAAGATTCAATTCATTTCTCTTTTTCTTTTTCCTTTTCTTTTCTTATTTTCATTTTCATTCTTTATTTTTATTTTATTTTCATTTTACATTTTCTCTTATCACGTCAATTATCACGTCAAAATTTTCATTCATTTTAAAATTAAATTCAAATCATGAAGCCAATGTCAAAAGAAGATCAAGCAAGTCCTGCGTCAAATGTCCAATTTTTTATCTTAATCAGTCCTCTTGAATCACTCTCTCAAAATCTTTCCAATAGCCTCAACAGGCTTCACCTTGTATTGGTGCTCAGGAGCTCACCATTTCAAGGTGGGGGGTACTGTCACAACCATGGCAATTCACCTCCTTGGATCCCCATATGGCATATCAAGCCACGGTTCTTTTATGGCCAATTGGCCATATCCATCACCAGTGGCCAATATGACCACGTCATTATCTTATGGACCATTTATGGCCATTTGTGTTTTGGGGCCTTCATGGCCCTTCACCTCAATCCAGAACCCATAGCGGCAATTTATGCCCAAATGGGTATTCCTGGTCATTTCCTTCAAAATCAGGGGAAATGGCCCAAATGGCTGTTTTTGGCCATTTGGGCTCATAATGTGCATTTTTGCGCATTTGCGCACTTTTTGCGCACTTTGACGCAAAGTGTCCAAAAGACACTTTCCCGCCTTTTGGGCCAGATTTTGGCTCAGAACCCAAAAGTGGCCAAAAACCCCAAAAGGCCCAGAAACACCATTCCAAGCTCTGAAGCCATTACATCCATCCTTTTCCCTCTGCCTTTTCATCTCAAGACCTTTGGACGTAATCTTCTTGCCAATCAACCAATATGCCATAAATGATGTTATATATCATTGTGCATCATTTTTCAACAGCAATTCAATGGTGGCAATATCAAATGGTCATTTCAACATTCCAACATCTCATCACGTCATCAAGGCACCCAATCATTCAGAGGAATCATCAAGGCTCAAGAGCAAGTGTTTCAGCGTCAAAGACCAATGATGCCATCAAGCAGTCATTGGTTATTCTCACTCCAAGTATTCCTTCCAAAGGAATACTTCCAATTCATTCTCAAGTGTATTCAAGAGGCAGTGCCAAAAAGAAGTTGTCAAGTGTCAAAGCTCCACTCAATCCATCTTGGCAACCATATTCATTTCAATACAGTCTGGATCAATCAAGGACTGTATTTCATTTTCAATCATGGGAAATTCATTCAACCCAATTCAATTTCAATATTAGCCAGCTGTATCAATTCCCAAAACAATCAATACAGCCTCAAGGATCAATACAGATCAGTTTTCAGCCTGAAGAACTCAAGCTCCCAACTTTTCACATATACCGGCTACCCTTTCCACCCTGGGGGGTTTTCCCCAGTTAATTAATATATTTTGATTTTATTTTTATCTCTATTTTCTTTTCATTTTAGTTAAGCAAATAGTGATATTATTAAATCAGTCATTTAGCACCTTTCTCTTTCTCTTTCTTCGCCTGTCAATGGATATTTGGTGGTCATATCCTTACTAATTCCATTATTCATTTTTGGCAGGTTGAAACAGTGATTAAGGACTTACTTGGTTGGCTCTTTGGCCATTTGGCTTCCCTTTTCCTTTTTTGCATCTCATCTTGTACCTGCATATCTTTTAGAGGAATTCATTCTTATTACTTTTATTCTTTATCCTTTTGGAGTCTTCCAAGTGAGTTCCCTGATTGCTGAGTGCCAGGCCACTCTTGTATTTCTGTCCAAGAGCCCCTGTGACACCTTTTTTGACCCGATTTTGGTCATAACTTATGTAATTCTGGTTCTAGCTCAGTTTGGCTAGTACCATTGAATAGCCCTGACTTAGAGCTTCATTTTGAATACCCATTTGATGGGGTTAAGCCTCTTCTTATGGATTTCAGATGAGAGGTGAAAATTAAGGTTTATGCCCAGCAACAGCTTTGAGCAGGAATAACTTTGTTATTCTTTGTCCTATGATGATGGGACTTGTATATTTGGAAAGAGGTGATTTTCCTCTTTCCTTTTATACCTTTTGAGTTAATTTGGCTCAGCTCCATATTTTTGGTGGTATCTTGGCTTTACCATTGTTTTATGGTATTTGGCTGTCATGCTTGTGCTCTGGTTTTGAGTCACAGGCTGACATTTGTTTTAATTTAATTCCATACTGTGGTTTTTAAACAAACCCAGTTCATTTCCCAAGATTTCCAAGCTATATTTCCCAAAACATTCAATACAGTTTTTTTTCCATTAATAAAGCTAGGTTTTTAACATGTAAGGATCAGTTTTTCAACTTCTCAAATATACTGGCCACTCTTTCCTCCCCTATGGACTTTTCCCAATTTAATTAATTTACTGTAATTTTTTATCTTTATTTTATTTTCATCTTGATATTAAATACTGATATTATTAAGTAAGACATTTTAACCCCTTTACTCAGCTGTTAGGATTTATTGGTGATAATATCCTTTACTAATTTGATTTATGTTTCTTGAATGTTGAAAAAGTGATAAAGGGTTTAATTGATTGAACATTTGACAATTTAATTTATCTCTTATTTGAATATTTTATATTTAAGAAATATATTGATTTTCTTATTTCTTTGATTTGTTTGAGTCTTATAAGTCAGTCCCACTCTACTATTTTTTTCCCCAAGAACCCCTGTAACAATATCACATTATTTCAAGGTGGGATTTAGTAGGTTTGAGAAACTTTATTATTATTATATTTGAGCTTATGCAATAATTCTTGTTTATTTTTTTATATATTCCATAAATTAATATTTTTTTTAAAAAAAAATAATCTATATTGAATTTTTTTTCATTAAAATAAAAAAAAACAATTGATAAACTAAGAATTAATTTTTAATTTAAATTTTTTTAAATTAATTCAATAATTTGAGGTTTTAAACCTATAGAGTCAAATTTAATTATAAAATTTATTTAAACATTAATTATAAAAAGTTTATATATTAAACTAAATCATTGATTTATTTTTTTTTTAAAAAATAAAAATTGAAACAATTTTCTTTTTTTTTTTTGAGATGGTAAAATTAACCTTTAAATACATTATATCAGATTTAAATTTCTCTCAAAGTTTTATTTAAAAAAAATCTTTAAACCAATTTTAATCATAAAAGAAAATATTTTGAAATTTTTTTCAAAAAAAATCTTCATTTTTGAATATATTATTTTATTTTATATTAAATGATTTAAGAGGATATTTATTAATTTAAGTAGCCTTTTCAAATTTATTGATGAAGAAAAATCATTTCAAACTGTAAATATATATATATATAAGTTAATTCTTTATATATATATATATATTTAATTTATCATGAAAGTTTAATCAATTGATAAAATATTCCAAAAATCATTTTTTTATTTAAGTTAATTAAATTATAATTATTTCATTCTATAATATTGAATAAAAACTATTTCTCATAATAAATTTAGAATCAATTTTTTTTGATGTTATTTCAGTATAAATTAGAATTAAATTTTGATTGAAAGAACTTAAGCTTAATATTTTATTTAATATTTTGTATATAATCAAAAAAATATAAATTTATATTTATGAGTTATTGAAAACAAAAAATAAATAAATATTCAAATTTCATGTAGAAAAAATGTAGATTTTTATGATATATGATAATGATATGTAATTAGATTGTTTTAATTTTGTTCTTTTGAAAACATGTAAAGCATGTTTCATATAGCTCAAATTCTCATAGATTAGATCACACCATCAACAGAACTTAGTTTAAATTTTATTTCTATCAAGTTTCTTGCAAACGCATGAAAAAAGTACATCATGTTAATAAGCCAAACACATATTTTAAGCCATAGAGTAAAGAAAGGTATATTTCAAGTCATTTTTAACCCTTGATAAAGACCAAAAATTATTTTACTAACAACACAAAACAAGTACTGTGCAGTTTTGAAGATTTGTGTTGTGGTCAAACCTCACAAGGAAACTCTAAGGCAAAAGCAGTTTCCATGAGAAATAGCTTTCTCAAGTTACATCCTAGCTTCAAGCAAATACAAAAAAGACAACCTAGGAAGTGGCTTTGGAAGGTATGACAACACCTCATGGTTTTTCTGTACAGTACAGTACAAGCAACGGGCTTGGAGACTGAAACTACAGCCAAGATTCAACCAATAACTGTTAGCCCAATTAGCTGTGGAAAGTTTTGATTTAGTTCACAGCGAATTCGGGATTACTAGAAACCACCAGCTTCGAGCATGATTTTGGGATTTCTGCAAGACAAGACTTTTGTTTTTTGATGTAATATACAGTAAGCCACCCAGAAAAAAAATCCCCAAGATTCTGCATCAAAACAACGGACGGAGCATTCAAGTGGACAGTTCTTGCGAAGCATTATTACATGAAGGATGGACCGAATTTGATTGGGTCTCAAGCACCGAGGTGGTGATGGCTGACCTTACTGAGAAGACAATTTCCAAGTCGCTCGGGCCGAAGTTGGATGACAGGTTGAAGGAGGTCTTTTAAAATGAGTTTTTTTGTTTGTCATGCCTCTTTCCATCTCGTTTGGTTTTATGGATGATCTGATTCAATATATGATTGGGTCATGTGATGATGATAGGCCGTTGATGGCCATTCGGTTTGAGTCACAATCGCATCCTCAACGTAAGCTTTCAGCGTTTTTCAACGTAAGCACCATGCAGTGAGGGCTAAACGTCATTGCTGATGACAGTAGGAAGTTTCGGATGGACGTAAAACAATGGCCGAGGCATTAATCGATAGTATTCTAGAATCTAGCTTGTTGGAATTGGAAGGAATCGGAAGCGATAGTAGTTTGCTGACTGCTGCAGGCTGTCATGACTCATGAGCAACGACGAGTAAGGAGTATGCTATCAGATTCAATGAACCACGATAATGACTAATGTGGCTGGCGCTGGGCGATCCAGCCACGCCAGAAGATTTACCACCGAGTTGGATTATGATGGTCCGTGACAGTGACGGTGACAGTGACAGTGACAGTGACGGTGACAGTGACAGTGACAGTGACAGTGACAGTGACGGTGACAGTGACGGCGACAGTGACACGTGCACGTGAAATAAGCTGATGGAACTTTAAATTTGAATTGACTGTATTTTGACCAAGCCATCTGTCTATTCCCATGGCTGACGAGTGAAGGCGACCTTATGGCTTTACAAAGCCAGTGGGCACGAAACCCGCGTCACATTTCCTGACTAAGTTCGGCCATGGTCAACAAGAATTGCTTAGTAAGCGCGCTGTGCACAAAATTGGATTTGGTCAAATGGCAAATGGCGAATTTATTTTTGATTTTTGATTTTTGATTTTTGATTTTTGATTTTTAATTTTTGATTTTTTAATTTCCATGGATTCATCCCAAATGTTAAAATTCCAATCTTTTGGATGAAGGAAGATCACTCGTTTCGAATTTTATACAACTTATAACTCATAATTCAAGGTCAAGATCATTGGATTGGATATTTACTTCTGAGAATCATCATGTCCAGTCCACCATCTCAACAACCTCTCAAACAAGTCAAAACTACAACCATCTCATCATCAACTCATCCAAAATCACTTACTCATCAAATACCAATCTCAAAGCAAAATAAAAGGAAATTCAAATTCTTGCAATCGTCTATCGATAAATTAACTGCAATCGACTTATCAACTTGGTTCGATTCATCTTTAAACTGGAAAAATGTCAAACCACCTAAAATTTACGTCAATTTAAACTTACCTATCTCAGCTTCCAACTCAAATAAAAATAAAAAATTAATCAAAGTAACCTAAAATATATTTCATTTCAATCATAAAAACAGAAATTTAATCTGACATTCAAATGTGTTTTTCAACTTTAGGATTGGTATCATCCAAATAATCAAATCAAAACAGCAAAATATTCAGTCTTAAGCTTTATTCCACGTAATCTCTTAGAACAATTCAGAAGGGTCGCAAATGTCTTCTTTTTAGGTATTCAATCTCTTTTTTTTTCTTCAAATTCTTTTTTCAAAAAACAAAACTCGACATAACCTTAAAAAATTAACTCATTTTTTTTAATTCAGTCCTGGTCATCTTACAATTCATCCCAAAATTCATTCAAGTCTCGCCAGCCCTAGCCGCATTACCCTTGCTTTGTGTCTTAGCTATAACCGCAATCAAAGATGCTCATGAAGATGCTCGCAGACACGCCTCTGATCATCAAACTAACCTTCAAACTGTCTTAACTTTATCTCAATCTGTTTATACAAATCAAAATTTAACTCATCCAAAAACTTCCTCAGCTTTTTCAGCTCACTTTTTATTTCGACTTTTAAGATTTAATCGTCAAAAAATCAAATCATCAAATTCTACAACCAAGCGGCATTGGTTCTCATTTCCCTGTAACTCTAAATTAAAACAAACTCCAAAACTTAATTCAACAAATTCAAATTTACATTCAAATCAACAACAACATCGTCATCATGATCATGATGATTTAAATAATGGTTTTCAAATTAAAACTTGGCAAGATTTACAAGTCGGTGATTTTGTTAAATTAAAAAATAATCAAGCCGTACCTGCAGATATCATTATTTGCTCTACATCAGATGAAGAAGAAAACGTTTGTTTCATTGAAACTAAAAATTTAGATGGTGAAACCAACTTGAAATCTCGTCATGCCCTTCAATCGCTAAGTCATCTAAGAAATTCATCCGATTTCTCTTCTTCTAATCATCATCCTCAAGATCATCCTAATCAATTCACTGTCGAAAATCAATTACCTGATCCCAACATGTTTTCTTATAATGCTGTCATCTCCTTTCCTGATCGTCATAATCATTCATCTTCACCTAATCAGTCTCAATCTATCAAATCCCAACATCAAGTTCCAGTCGATCTTAATTCAATTCTATTAAGAGGTACCGTCATCAGAAATACTGAATGGATCATTGGTCTTGTCATCTTCACAGGTCCAAATACAAAAATTATGCTTAACTCTAGTCCAACTCCATCCAAAAGATCAAAAGTCGAACGTCAGATGAACCCCATGGTGTCAGTCAAACTTGATCTTCTTCCTTCTACCTCATCAAAACTTATTCTTTTTTAATTTGTGTTTTTTATTAGCTTCATTAATCTCGCAATCTTAGCTCTTATGTGTCTTTTTAACGCCATCGGAACTCATCTTGCTGAAAAGTATTATTACAAGCGTAATGCCTATTGGTCTGTAGGTTCAGATCGATCTGATGATAATCCCGACATTAATGGTCTAATAGGATTTGCTTATGCGATGATCACTTATCAAAACATCGTACCCATCTCACTCTATATTTCAATCGAATTTGTTCGTACCATTCAAGCTTACTTTATTTGGGCAGATGAAGATTTGAAATACAAAGGTCGTCGCACCTTAGCTCGATCCTGGAATCTATCTGATGATCTGGGTCAGATTCAATACATTTTCACTGACAAAACTGGTACTTTAACTCAAAACTTAATGCAATTCAAACAATGTTCAATTGCTGGTAAGATTTATCGTGGTCATCATCAACCTGACAAAATCTCAAAAGAAGAAGATGTAATGACAGATGATACAACAATGAACGGAAACATTGAACCCATCAAAGAATCAAGCAAATTATCAACTTTACATCCAAATCCAGCTCATCAGACTAGTCCTAGAAAATCGAACCAAGATTCCTTGACTGATTCAAACGCTGAAAAATCTAAACAAGATTCTCAAGATTCTCACGACGTGCTCGACTCATCTAAATTATTAATTGAACCATTCAAAGATATTGAACTCTCAAAAGATTTAGCCATGTTAAATACAGATCGATCTAGGATGATTCATGGGTTTTTTGCGTGTCTTGCACTTTGTCACACCGTACTTGTTAGTGAAGAATCAGATGGCTCAATTCATTACAAAGCGCAATCGCCAGATGAAGCAGCATTAGTACAAGCAGCAGCTGACACTGGATTTGTTTTTAGAGGGAGGGACAAGAATATCATTAAATTACAAGTTCCATCAGTTTTTAATAAACTTAAACCACCCTCGGTCGCTCGATCAACACAACAATTAGAAATCGAACCAGTTGATGATGTCATCTCAGAAGAAGAGCATTCATCTGAAATTCATGAGTATGAACTATTGGAATTGATTGAATTCACAAGCGTTCGAAAACGAATGAGCGTAATTGTCAAAAAGATAGCCAAAGATGAACTTAATTCGGATCCGCAAATTTATTTACTCGTCAAAGGAGCTGATAATGTAATATTTGAACGACTAGCGCCAGGTCAAGATCAAATGAGGCAAAAGACAGATGATCAACTTGAAGATTTTGCCAATCAGGGTCTTCGAACGTTATGCTTGGCCTATCGACCGCTGGATGAAGCTGAACTTAAGTTATGGTCACAAAATTACTCTCATGCCTGTAGTCAATTAGGTTCGGAGCGTGAAAAAATAATCTTAGCTGTTCAAGATGAAATAGAACATGATTTAATTCTATTGGGTGCAACTGCAATTGAAGACAAATTACAAGATGGTGTACCTGAAACAATCTCAGATCTCAAACGCGCTGGTATTAAAGTTTGGATGGCAACTGGGGATAAGTTGGAAACTGCCGTTGGTTGGTAAAATTTAGAGTCTAGTTGACAAGAAGATTCTTGAAATCTTGACGGGTTTTTTATTCCTTTATTTTAGCAATAGCACGATCTTGTCATCTCATTGGAAACGATATGAATTTGATCATTGTCAAAGGTGGTGCCTATGGTCAAAGTAATTCAGCTTATGAACAAATTCGAAAAGCTTTGGTTAATTTTTTTGATGGAGCAGAGCTAGTTGATCAATTGGAAAACTTACCCCCTAATCGTTCCCAATCTGATCCATATACACTTCAACCATCTATCAATCAATCTCCGCGTCAAATTAGAAATTTGTCATTACATGAAGATTTAGAATCGATCCTTGGAGAAGACAATGGAAATCGAGCAGGTGGCTATGGTCTTGTAATCGATGGTGGATCTTTAAACTATGCATTAGAAGAAAAATTCACCAAGGAAGCTTTACTGGAATTAGCTACCAGGTGTTTAGTTGTTGTATGTTGCAGAACATCACCAAAGCAAAAATCGGAAATAGTCAAATTAATTAAAGATGGCATTGAAGTTCAAACTCTAGCTATTGGTGATGGTGCAAATGATGTATCAATGATTCAAACAGCAGATATTGGAATTGGAGTGTTTGGCGAAGAAGGCTTACAAGCGGTTAATTCATCCGATTATTCTGTTGGGCAATTTAGATTAATTTCAAAATTATTATTTTTACATGGTCATTGGTCGTATGATCGAAATAGTCTAATGATCCTAAATTTTTTCTATAAAGAAATTATTGGAATTTCTGTTTTATGGTTTTATCAATTTTGGTGTGCTTATTCTACTACTACGCTATATGAATATACTGTAAGTTTTTTAAAGTTCTCATTTGCTGCTTGTTTAGGTTCGCTAACGTCACCTTTCAAAAAACAAATAAATACGTGAAACAAATTTTAAAGTATTTGCTATTTTACAATGTATTTTGGACACTTTGTAAGTTATTTGCAAAAATGATTATTGATTCCATGAAGTTCCCAATATTTCAAATATTAACGTTTTTTTTTTTGTAGTACCTGTCATTGGGATGGGAGTTTTTATACAAGATGTCAGTCAAAAAGTTTTACTTCAAGTCCCGGAATTATATTCAATTGGTAGAGAAGGAAAATTATTCGGAATTCGTCAATTTGGAATTTATATGATCCAGGGTATCTATCAAGGCGCAATTTGTTTTTTCTTCATTACGTTTGCTTATGATACAGTGTCAGCTAGGGATGATGGATTGGATGTCGGAATGAATGAAGTCTCAACTGTCATCATTGTAGCTGTGATTTGGGTCTGTAATCTGTTCAATGGCTTAGATCATACATCTTGGAATTGGTGGACATTTGGATTTGTAGCCTTTGGACCGATAATCATTTTACTCTACACTGCTGTTTACTCTGCTTTGAAACCAGGTTGGGTGTGAGTCAATGTTTTTTTTCTTTGTGGTGGAGGTTTATTGTTTGCCTAATAATTGTTTTTATAGTTGGACCGAAGTTTATGGTAACAATCATTTTCTTTGGTCAGCCCCCAACTGGTGGTTTGGAATTCTCCTTGCAATCGTTTTATCATTAATGCCTCAATATTTGATAAAGTATTATCAGCAAGTATATCATCCGACGTAAGTTTTTTTTTTTTTTGAAAAATCGGATTGCAAAAAAAGGAAAAAGCGTCTAATGAAATTGGGTTTTAGTGATTTGCAAATCTTACGATATATTGATTTAAAAGACCCTAATCATGATTTTATTGCTGATGAGCAAATGCCTTATAAACGAGTTCAGGCACACTATGTCGAAGAAATTAAAGAAGGAAAACCGTTAGAAAAGGTAATGAGCAAGGAAGAGGAACCGATTAGGCCGGAACTCTTTAGATCCAGAACTTCATTAACTCATGATATGGCTACCGGTCAATTATCGCCTAGCGCAAGAGGATTCAATTTTGATCAAGCCGATGGAGTAGGTGAACGTGCAGTTGGCAATAGATTGAGAAGATATAATACTACTTTGAGTGAGTTTAATTTTAATTTGAAAAACATTTTTGTTTAGCAGGCCATTAAAGCTTAAACTTTCTTGCAGGCGCAGGATTGCAATTTGACGAAGTTAATGAGAATAAAAATAATTCATTAAAAGGATCATTAAGAACGCCCAAAAGTATCAGAACTCGGCCTAGATCTTTAAAAATCGGTAATCTTGATTTTGCTTTTGGTGCTTTTTCCAATTTGAAAAACAAAATTCAATCCGATTCACAACAACCATCAAATCAACAAAGTGGCAGTAGTAACAATCATACTAACCCAAACCATACAAGTTTCTCCAAACGTCTTTCGGTTTTCTTACATCATCCTCCTTCACCGAAATCAAATTCAGAGCCAAACCAGGATTCAAACGTTGAAGATAATAATGGAGAGCAAGAAGAAGATCAAGAAGTCGTCAACGCTCGTGGTGAAAGTTTTGAAGTGTTCCGTAATGTTGGTGGGAATGGACCTGAGCATAGGGTATAGGCAAACTCAGAAAAACAATTGTATTGCTGATATTTTGTTTTGTTTTGTTATCATAAACTTGGAAATTTCTCTTGAGCTATGTTGTTACCAAGAAAAAAAGCAGCTTTTCCCAAATTATCATTATAATTATTATACATATGTGACTTGATGTTTTTTGTGTTTACACTTGAGATTTTTGACTTTGACTTTTATTTTTGTAACTAATAAATTAATCATTAATATGGACAAAGTATCGATAATGTTGTATGTTTAATTCCGGGCCTGCTATTATTACTCAAGAACCCACACAACCACATGGTTCCACCTGTTCGTCCCCTAATGATTTCTCATTGTTTTTTTTTGCGCTACAATCCATGTAAAAATCACCATTGGTGGGAATGTTTTGCGACGCAGCTTTATTAAAGAATCAATAAGTGGGATTCAATTTTACCTTCATTATTTTGAATGAGAGCATGTCTGAACCCATGAAATCTTTTTTTCCTTTTTTTTAAGAAAAATAAATAAAAGAATTTTATTTATTTTTAAACAAAAAAATATTTATTATAAGCAATTCAAAAAAATTATTGATATTTTTGTTTAAAAAAAGAAATTTGATTATAAAAGAAACCAGGATTATTATAGGTTGTTTTTCATGGAAGTAAATGAATAATACACATAAAAGGAAAATTTGATTAAAAAAAACATTAAGTAGTAGTTTTGCCTTTTTTTTTTTTATTTTAGTTTAGGTTCAATTAAAATTTAATCTTTTTTGAAAAAAAAAAAAAAAAAAAAAAAAGTAAAATTAAAATTAAAATTAAATAAAAAAATATTAAATTTTTTATTTTTTATTTATTATTTATTTGATAAAATTTTAATATCATTTGACTTTAAATTTAATATTATAAAAATGAAAAAAAAAAAAAGAAAAGACAAAAAGAAATTAATTCAAAGATTATGTTAAAATAAATAAAATAATAATAATAATATTTAAACTTTAAACAAATAATAAAAATTAAAAAAAGTAATTAAATCATTTATTATTGAATTGTGAAATTAATTTTTTTTTTTGACAAATAAAAAAAAAAAAAAAAAAAAAAAAAATTGAATTTTCCTTTTAATAATTTAATTAAAATCAAAAAAAAAAAACTTCCTTTTAATAATTTAATTAAAATCAAAAAAAAATTAATATTATAATTAATTAATTAATTAATTTTAAAAAATTAGGTTTTTTTTTTTTTTTTCTTATTTAAAAAAAAAAAAAAAAATTCTTAAAAATAATGAAATTTAAAGAAGGAATTTTTTGAATTTTTTAATAAAAAAAAAAAAAAGGAATTTTTTTTTTTTAGTTTCATAAGGATTTTTATAAATTATTAATAAAAAAATAAAATAAAAAAATGAAAGTTTTAATTTTTTGAATTAATTGATTAAATAAAATTATACTCATTTTTTTTTTTAAAAAAAAATATTTATTTAAAATTAAATAACTTCTTTTAAGAGTAAAAATTCAATTTTTTTTTCTTTTTTTGTTTTAGATTTTAAAATAAAATCCTTAAATAATATTATTTAAGCTTATTCAAATATTCTTTAATTTAAATTAAAAGTTTATTCATATAGATTTAAAATTGAATTGAATTTTGAAGGTAAGATTAATATTAATATGAAAAAGGTGGTAGTAAGAATACTGCTAATATTAATCTATTAAAACCTTGGAACTGGTAGTTTTTAATGAAGTTTTTTTTCTCTTTATTTGGAATTTCTTTTTTTAGATTTGAAATTGGACTGAATCTTTATTATTATTTTCTTTCCTATAGGTTATTTTCATCTATTTCTTTTATCAAATTAAAGGTTCTATTAATTATATTATTCTAATCTTTCAAAAGAATATGATCATTGGTATGAAATATTTTCAATTAAAATATTTTTTTTGAATTTGTATTATATAAGTCATGAGTTTTTTTTTGTTAAAAAAAAGCTCTTCCTTAATGAGATTAAAATATTTCCTTGGATTTCAATTTTATTTTTTGAATTAACATTGAGATCATTATTTTTTATATACTTGTTAAAAAATCAAAAATAAAAAACAAACAACATGAAATATTAGAAAAAAGAATCATAACAAAAAATGAGAATAAAATAGGAGGTAGTAATAACTATCATTGAGGGTTAAGATATTTGATTTAAAGTATTTGAAAGGTTAAGAATAAATTTTTAATAAATTATTTTAAAGAATTCCTTTATAATTCATGTTTTTTTAGTTAAATTTATAAATGGGTAAAATTTTGGTTTGGTAATTCTTGAAAGAAATCTTAAGGTAATAATGAGAAATAGGTTCAAAGATGAGGTGATTTTTCTTTTAAAAATTTAATATAATTCATTTTTGAATTATATTAATGATTTCAATCAACTTATCCATGAATAAAAATATGAAGAGACCATCTTAGTTCAAAAAGTGTGTCAAGTTTTTTATTGTGGTTTATTTTAACCATGGAATGGGCTTATCAAGATCTGAAAGTGATAAAAGTACTCAGATGAAAAAAGAAATTGGTACAGAAGGGTATGAAGTGTTTCTTCAAAGAAATACAGGTAGCTTGTAAATATATCATGTAATAATAATTCTTGATTTTTCTTTTTCATTTGATTTCAAGGGCTTAAGAATATTTTATGTACCATATAAAAGGGGTAATTTTTCAGTTTGAAAAGAATTTTCAAATAGTACACAATTCAATGTCAAATATCTATTAATGAGAATAGAATGTAGCAAAAAAAAATATCTGTTTTTTAAAGGAGTAATTGATTCAATTTTTTGAAAAACAAGTAATAATATTCAGTTCATTCTTTATTGAGATAGAAAGAGAAAGAGAAAATTTTCTTGATGGAGGAAAACCAAAAAAATTGGAATAACAATATTATTATTGTAAAATACATGAGTAGGTCATAGGGAAAACCCTTGAGGGGTTCAATTTCTAGAGGAAGAAATAAGTTTTTAGAATTTCAAAGAGTGAACTGATAATCTATTTTACCTGTATATTTTACTTTTGAATATTTTTATTTTTATATATATTTCAGTAAGATTTTCTTGTCTATCTATGTAAGGTGCATGCACATACTAAGCTTTAAGTAAAAATCAAGTAATTTTACTGAAATCAAGACTTTTTTAGGTTAAAATTAATTAAAAAATATAAAAAATTTCAGAGTCTTAAGAGAAGGATACACTAAATCATTTTTATCACATTTCTTTGTATAAAACAATAATATATTATAAAAGCTTATCCAAAATTACTTTAAAAGAGTTATTTATGGCTACAAAAATATTTCTATAAGAATAATTACTTTGAATTAATTGATAAAAGGAATATTAGGAACTAATATGAGAGCAGAATATTCGAGAATATTTTTAAGAAAAAAAAATCAAAAAAATGAATAGAGTGAAAAAGCTTCTGATGATGAAAGATTAGATAATTCACTTTAGTGATGGTGTGGGGGTTGAATTAACTATAAGAGTTTATAAAAACTATTAAAGATTATTTTCTTCATGTGATTATAAGTCTAAAGATAATCTTAAAGTTCTGGTTTTAGTCATTTATTGATTTTCATAAATTTAATTAAACTGAGAATACAAATAAAACCAATTCTAACATGAAAATAAACATTGGGGCAGAAAGAAAATTCTATTATAACCTCAAATTTCCTTTTATAAAATAATGAAAGGTGCTTAAACTAATAATTAGAAAATATTTGAAATATAGAAAAATATCATAGAATCATCGAACCCCAGTTTAGACTTAAAAGGAAAGTATTCAGCCAATTTTTGCTTTTATTACCCATTTAAGGCATAAAAAAATGCCATATACATAATAAAAATAGGTTTTAAGGGCTTAAAAATGAAAATTTAATCAATTAATATTTTTATGAAAAGGGCAGATTTACCCCATTTCAAATAGTCAAAACCACTCTTCATTTTATTTAAGACACCTAATAATTTTACTCACAGACCTTGTCATTCAATTACAGGACAAGGGTAATTGGAATTTGTGTGTATTTTAATATCAAAAAAACAAAATAAATGATCATAAGTAATTCTGAAACCCTTTGAGACGAGAATCCTGTTTAAAATTCAAAATTAATAATTACTAATCTTTTTATTTATTTCTTCTGACATGTACTATACTAAAAGCTTACATATGTAGATTAATTGAAAAAAACTGAAATCAAGAATTTTTGAATCTTAATTACTCATTGGTAAATTAAGATCTATTAATTTTTACAAAAAAACACAAAGTTTAATATAAACTATTAAAAAAATATAAAATAAAAGAATATATTTAAAAACGAAGATTTTTTTATACTTTTAAGGATATCTTCATGAATAAAATAGGCTTAAAAAGATTTGAGACTTAAATTAAAGACTGAAAAGCTTTAAAATAGGATCCAAGAGCTTTTTAATCTGAGATGATATGTAGAGGGTAATTATACCTCTTAATAAATAAGGAAAATGTGTTTTCATTGAAAATTATAAATACATAATTTAGTTCAAAACTTTATTGATGATACTTTTATCCACCAATTTAGCTCAAATTCATGGTAAAATTATTCAATTTTGAAATTTCCTTTGATTTCTAAATATTAAATAAATGAATATTTCATTTACTTCTTTAATTAAGAAACCTTGTTGATTAATTTAGCTCAAATTCATGGTAAAATTATCAAATTTTGAAATTCCCTTTGATTTATAAATATTAAATAAATGACTCTTTAAACTATTTCTTTAATTAAGAAACCTTGTTGATTAATTTAGCTCAAATTCATGGTAAAATTATCAAATTTTGAAATTCCCTTTGATTTATACATATTAAATAAATGAATCTTTTATTTACTTCTTTAATTAAGAAACCTTGTTGATTATACTTAAACTCATAAACAGAATTCAAACTACTGGTAAAATTATTGAATTTCAAAAACTTCCCTTCATTAGAAAATGTCTGACTTATTTTTGGTCGTGAATTTCTGTTATCTTGAAGGTTTCTTGCTTATATCTTTAGCAATAGATAAATTTCAAAAACTCTCCTTAATTGATAAAGATTTAATATATAATTCAATATTTATTCCTGTTATATGGAAAATTAATTGATGATATTTCTAGCTATACACTAAGCTCAAGCCAATAGTAAAAGAATAAAGTTTAAGGAATTCCTCTTGATTGATTTAGCTTTAATAGCTAGTTCATTCTGTATTTCTGTTTTTTGAATATTTATTTAGTCATAAGAAAAATTCAAACTTATCCAAAAATTATAAGATTTTGCAGCTTTTGTTTCATTAATAAATTTAATATATATGGCTGATGTAATTTTAATTCCTTAAAATTGGAGATTATCAAATGATATGTTTGTAATAATTGACCTCCTGATCTTTATTTATGGATAAATACCCTATGAGAATGAATTATGAATTCAAAATTAAAAATATCTGTCTTTAAAGATAGATCTCAGTTAGATTTGTATATGAGTTTTAGATAATATACTCATACTCCTCAAATATACAAGATAATTCAAGGGGAATTCTAAGAAAGAATTTTTATTTTATAGCTATGATGCATTTTTTAATCATCCCTTCAATCAAAAAAGATTATCCAAGCTTTAAAATATTCATTAAAAGATAAAATTATGAACTTTTTGATAATTTTATTTGGTACTAACCTTGAGCCAATATTTCAATAAAGTATTACTTTTCTCCATGGTAATAGAATAAGTCACAATTGAAATATCCAATACTATGAAATTAATGAATTTGAAAATAATTAATGTTTATTTTTTCAAAAATGGAACACTCAAGGACAAAAAATGTGGTTGAGAAAATTTCAGGATCATTGCAAAAGAAACTATTCTGTAATAAAGCCAGAAAATCTATTTTATATTAGGAAGAGCTGTCAATATTAATATTTCTATTTTGTGGATAATTTGAGAACTATTAAACCATTTTATTATAAAATTTGATGTTCATTTTTGAAATATTTTTTCTTGATATGGAAATCACCACATTTAGATTATTGAATTTTAAACCTGGCTTTATGTCTCTCATTTTTAACAAATTATCATTAATAATCATGCATATACTGCATAGTTCCAAATCTATGAATAATACTTATGGAAGGAAAATTAAAAGTGGCTAATTTGTTGAAGTTTTCTAGCGATATAGCAAAATAAATTATTTCAATTATTAATTAGTCATATGATAAACTTTTTTGATATTAATAGACGATATTGGTAGAAAAATGTAAGTTCTCTGGGGCCTTGGAATGAATAATTTACTTGAGAATTTCAACAATGTATATGAGATAGGGCACTAAGTCATCTAAAAAAACATTTTTATCAATAATATTTTTAAATATAAAAACTCTTTTAAAAGTTTATTGAAATAAGAATTTGAGATTTTTTCCGACCCACCTTAACTGTATAAGTTAGAGCGTTGTTGGATTCAAGTAAGAAAAAAATACACTTTTGAAAACTTCACAGTTCATAATTACCGTAAACATTTGGATTCCAATAAAACTGGGATTATCTTAGGGTATATAATATTATATTACTTGCCTGGAAATATTCATTGAATAATATCAAACAAATATTTTCCATTATTCTAAAAATGATTTTGAAAATGAAAACTTACTTTTCTTATCAGATTTATGGAAGGTGTGATAAGAATGTTGATAAATAATCATAAATTATAAAGTAAATGTTTATCTCAATTTTCTTTCATCCTTAAAGAATCATTGAGCTTAAAAAAGAGTTTTCTATATACTTTCCAATTTACAGACATACATCATTTCTTTAAAATCAAAATTTCATTAAACTGTTTGAATATATTTCTTGTCCAGTATTGAAATATTGGTCATATATAATATTCAAGACTTTCTTTGCCTGTTGTGAAGTATTTCTTCCAAGAACTCCCTAATTATGAAATAAAAATGCAACTTCTTTAATTGAATTCAATTTGATCAACAGATTACTTCATTAATATCTCTTATCAAGAAAAATGTTTTTTTTTAAATTTTTTGTTGAATTAATTTAATGGCTATATCCATATTTCAATTAATCTTCATATTGAAAAATTGATTATCTTTTTTACAGAAGGTGAAAGTGGTAGTTTGAATTGTACCTGATAATTGTATGCTTAATAGCTTTCTTTGAATGAAATGTCAGATAAAACTCGAAAATATTTGAATTATATTATCATAAACTTGATGCGGAAAGAAACAAGATAGATTTTTTATGCAATTCTGAGGTGTGTAATGGAATTTTTTATTACTTCTTCATAGAAATAGAAGTTGAAAATATAATTCATGTACCCAATTTTCACCAAATATAGGTTACTAATAAGCATTATTGAAGTAAAATTTAAGGCATATCAATATCAAGGAAGGTTATCACTCATTCAGTGCATTGGTAAAAGTAATTCATTGATTTCCCATTCCTTCTTATTCACATTAAATGAATTTTCTTGCACCTTTTACTTCATTTCATGTATCATGTTTTTTATTATATGATCTTCCTAAAGGTTTTATATTATTCAAAAAATTTTATATTTGTTTTTTTTTTAATTTTAGCTTTTTGAATTTATTTAGAATGGCCCTGGTTGGTATCAAAACCTCATCATAAATTGAGACACAGACCCTGTGACTCAATTTCAGGCCAAAAGTGATGAAATTTTTTGTGGATTTTGACATCTCATGCATGTCAGTAAGGAATTTGGGGGTCTGGATCCCCCTTGGAGCCAAGATTCCTTCTCCCCCAGAATCAATCTTTCTAATTTATTTTTTCTTTAATTCCTCATTGTGTATTACAATTATAATTTAAATATGTAATTCAATTAAGTTTTTACAGTACACCACTGTAGTAATTGATACATCATATTTAGACTAAATTTCACTTATGTGATACACGCACACATTTTGACATTTCAATTGAAAATACTTCAATTCCTCATAACTTCTAAACTACACACAACACCTCAATTTTAACACAAAAATTGATTGTTAATACCACATGTGGTGTTAATTAAGCTAAGTCTTCTAAGATTTTCAGTTTTTATACAGAAAATACTAAAAACTTCATTTAAGCTTATTTAGAGTTGAGTTACAGAAATTTTGCCCAGAGGTGACCCCACCTTAATTTTTATGAGGAATCAAATGGTGAAATAATTTTTGTATTTTTATTCATTTGATGAAAATTTATAATAATTTTTATTTAACTTTTTTCCAACAATATTTTAGTTTTAATATTTTTGTTGAAAATTCATTTTTATTTAATTTTTTCAAGTAAAAAGGTGTTTTCACAATTTTAAATTTCAAAGTAATTTTATTTTTAAATTATAATTAAAAGTTTAATCATATATATAAATTTTATATTTATATTTAAATCTTTGTTTTTTCTAATATAAATAAATTTATTTCATTTATAATTATATCATTTTTTATTCTTTGTGGTCTTTTGGTTATATAAAGATACCTCTAAGGCTCACAATTATATTTTAACTTAATTCCCTTTTATTAAGACACTCACCAGCAATGAGCTACAGTATCAAGTTTTTGAATGAATATTTAATACTGGATAGGAAAAGAGAAAGCCTACATATAGAAATTAAGGTTATTTCCCTGAGAAATTTACTGTAAAAGAATGAATTAACAAACAGATAGCTTTATTTCATGAAAAATGTTCAAGATTACTAAATTGTGACCTGGAAGAAAACCAAAAATTATCATTTGAGATGAAGTTAAAAGAATTTACAATAAGGATAGAGTCTAGCTTAGAACTAGGCTTGAGCTTCATGAATCACTGGAAGCTCAAGACTTTTATTTCAAGTGATTTTCCATCAAATAAGCTCACAGATGGTGTATTAAAGGAAGACAAGAATATTCTCAGAGAAGCTGGAATTGGCAAAAGCCAAGATTTATTGTGCAGTGGGCCAATTTTTCTTAGAGGTTTAAAAATGAAACAGACCTTGAATTTATCATATTAAATTCTGACATATACAGAGATTTGCCATGATTTTTCCAAAAAGGAAATATTTACATAAATTTGCCATGATATTTCAGAATTAGGTGTTAATATAATGGTCTTACAGAAAATGTGAGGGAGGCTTGGATTGTTCTGTGAAAAGTAGCAGAACAAAGAAGTTATAATAAGAACAAATCCTTGATATATTCAAGGAAATAAGAACACAAGATAAGCCTTTACTCATCTGGAATAAGGATAAGAAATGAATCAAAAAACATGAATTGAAAATACTATGCAGAATAAATAACCTAAGAAAGCTCAAATGATAAGAAAAATGATTTCAAAGAGAGATGAGCAAGACTCCATATCTCCCAAAGCGCCACAAATAGAGCTAAAAAATCTCCTAGAAAAGGGAAATTTAATAAAATTATCATAGATGAAGATACAAAATATGAATAAGAGTTAATTGAGGAAAATATAAATCAAAAATCTCCATATTATTTTAATCCGCTAACAGAATGAGCAAAATACACTACTTCCTTGAAAAAATTAGTAGAGCTCAAAATCAGCTCAATTAAGTAATAATAAGCTTGATTCTCAATAAATCAACATCCAAAGCTTATGAAAATAGAAAACTAGAGATAAATTCTATAAAGATCAAATTCAATGTACGAAAGAGATCAGTTTTAATTAGAAACCTACTGAGCTCTTCCTTTACGCAGTTTCTTTTTATTATGATTAAGAAAAGGAATTTTCAAGGAATGTGTATAAACGTTTTGAGAAATTTTGTTGATTCTTGAGTTCATGAGAATCCACAATGCATTTCTGGGGTAGATTGGAAGTCACAATATTATCCCCACAGATTAATGCAAAGTCAACAGCTGGATTTGAGCTCCTTATTATAGAAAAATTCTCAAAAAACCCATTTAATACTGGAAATAAAAACTTATGATAATGTATGGAATACATACTCATAAAATAAGGGGTAAATATTTTGATATTGAAGGAAATAAGATGAGGAAAAAGACATAAGAAATACAAATGGATATATATTTGAAGATGTTTAAAATATCCATGAAGAGGAAATTGGCTTTAATCATATCATTTATTTCAAAAAAAGTCTCTTTGGAACTATATAAAAATAGAAGATTCTTGGATAATAATAAAGGACCATTGAGTGTGATTACAAGTAAGTATCTCAGCATTATTCTAGATATTGAAAGAGCTTATCTACCAAGCTTATGAGAGTATGAGTATCTTTCAAGCACTAAGTCAAGAGAAAACTGCTGATTTTAAAAGACAGAATGCTTATAGCTAGGAAAAATAAAGAAATATGGCAATAATTAAGAAGTAAAAATTAATAAATCCCAAAATTTGGCTTGGAATAATGGAAAATCTAGCATGAATAGGGACTAAATGCTCAAAAACCCATAGCTTCCCAGATAGGTATCCAATACTAAATACTAAGATTTCTATCACTAAGATATCTCAATCTGTGTAAAGGAATATTAGTTATTTGAAAGGATTATTCAAGAACTTAATGAAATCAAGGGAAATAAATTATTGCAGAAATATTCTCCATTTCTGAATTCATGAATATCTTGGAATCCCTTTTTGTATGAAAAAGGCACCTTAAAATTTACAATGAATAATGCATAAAACCTTTTGAAAATATTCCTCATCCTTGATATTTATTTCATAATTATTTTTTCCAAGACTTGGGAAGAATGTATAGAAAGAATATAAATAGTACTAAACAAGATACAAATAGTGAAAATGTAGGTTTCTTTGAGAATCCTCCTTTTTCAAGGAAAAAAAGTAGTTAGGAAATGTGACCTTTTTGATTTTCCTTGGAATATAAAAATCAATTTCCAGAAGTATTACTGAAAAGAATAACTCAGGCTAAAAAAGAAACTTAGTAATTTTTGAAATTTTATCGATAGAAAGACCCCTAAATAGGCTCTGTGATGGATATATCGTCTTTGTAGTTAAAATTCATAGAGTAAGAGCCTTACTTGACTCCATTCCCCCTGCTACTCATACGAATATTTTAGATTCCTTTTGAGATATATATGGTTTCATCAGAAGCTATTATAGTAGCTGCGCTGTAGAAGCTGAAAATAATTGATTATAACTATATGTAAGTTCTAATTTTTTCTATATCCATGAAGTTTGAAATTACTAAGGCCAGATATGAAAAAAAGTAAATTCTAATTCCCATTTGGGGCCGGAATAATTAAGTTAGTTTCTCATTCATTGCTCCTCTAAAGTGATAAAATGATTCGATTGTCTTAAATACCCCCTAATGATAAAAGTACTGAACAGAGAGATTTTGAGATCCCATATATTGTTACAAGAGTGTAGGGTTAACCTGAAGATTGTGTAAGTATGGAATTATCCAAAAACATACTGAGAGATTGAGGAGAGGGCCTTTAACCAATGAAATAAAAAATCCTTAGTATGTGTCAGAAAAAATAGCACAAATATCCAAGTTTGAGGGATTAGTGTTACAGAATTCAACATCACCATCTTTGAGAAACTGAGAACAAGTTATAACAAGGGAAAGAATTTCAGACACAGCCGATACATACCTATCAAATATTTAAGAAATACTCATTTAATACACTCCCCTAATGAAATGGGGAATAAATCCCATAATTAATGATGGCTTAAGCTTCCTTATTGTATGATTTATCACAGAAATGCCATACATTTATCATTACAGCGGTGTGAAGATCTATCAGCTATTTGGTTCTGAAAAAATGCCATCAAGTATCATTCTATGAATTTATTTAAAAGTTATTTTCCATAATACTGAAGGATTTAGGAAAGTGTTCATAAGTACAAAACATCTACTGGTCCCTTGGAGATTCTCAATATGTATATATCACTGGACTTCCACCCAGAGGTGAAAAATATTAATATTCCTCCCTATTGATAGATGAAAGATATAATGAAAGAATAATATTTATAAACATTCAAAATTATAATAAATACATGAATACAGATCATCTGAAACCAGATAAATTAGTGTTATGGAAAGGAATATTTACTAGAATATTTAATGAAAGGTAACAAAAATCAACTTGAGACTTTTGAGCTAATTTTCACAAAATCTTTGGGAATAAGTGTTTTCTCTTTTTTAATACCCTAAAAGCTTGAAGTATAGGATTATTAAAAACTCCAAAGAGGTGGTAAGAAGACTATATAAATATGGATTCGAAATTAATCATTCTTATGAGCTTTCCATAGCTAGTATAAATCTTCTCATGCATTCGAATTTGTATAAAAGAACTTTTTTCATCGCAGTACCAATAAGACTCCTCATATTTGTGAGAAAAAATTTAATGAAGAGCTCTCTCATGATTTTTGAAGGAAGAATTTGGTATAAATGAATCACAAATCTTCAAAACTAAAACTCATGATTGATAAGCCCAGAAGAAATGCTATGAAATCTGGAAAAGTGTTTCTTGATATTCTCAATCCAAAAGGGTAGTTATAATGCAGTTAAGGACTTAAAGTAGAGGATCTGATTCTAATTCCCTTATCCGACTCGAAATATAGAAAAAGTACCACAGAATATGAATATCAATTTATATTAACCCTTTTTTTCTTGAATTACTAAATGGGAAAAATTCTGTGGGAGTTCAATCTTTGAGGAGTTGGGAGATAGGCACACCACCTTTCCTGTTAATATGATTGAAAATTACAAGTATTGGGACTAAGGTATGTTTTATTTGAAAAATTCAAGTTCCTAAGTATTCTTCTCTGATTGAGACTTTCAGTGTAAAGAGAATAAAAAGGTTCCATAAACAGAGGAATTCAATGATCAAAAAATAGGGAAAATATGATTGAATACAGTAATATAAACATTTAGGATGAATGAATACCAGAAAAGGATATATTTTAAACTACCAATCTTGGAATACTAAGAAGAACTATAAATGGAATTATTGAAGATTAATATACTCTTTTAGAGGGAGAAAATGTTATCCCCAAAGGTAATCTCAGATATCCAAAATGGGTGAAAGAAAAAAAATAAAATGAGAAGGATTAATTCTACATTAAGATATAGATTAAGAATAAATGGAAATAAATTCAATAATTATTCATAAAAAGGGTGAAAAATGTAGAAAAATTAAAAATTAGTGCTTCTCTCATAAAAATTAAGCAAAAATGAGAAGATACAGCTTTGTGGAATTCTTGGAAAAACTTCATAAGAGATATTATAGGGGTTTTCCTACCAAGAAAGATATTATTTTTTTGTTTCTAAGCTAAATACCTCATGAATTTCCCCATGGGTCATCCCTGAGTAAAGATTATTTAGCTTAATTACAAATACGCTTCAATCAATGCTTGAGGATTCATCAGATAAAACTATGAAAATAATGAGAATATTGGTTGGTTCACAAAAAAACTGGTTTTACCCATTTTACTTAATTTAACATGAGGTTTGGTTTCCAGTTTAAGAGCTATGAGGAATGTAAGTATTGTCAAATTAATTAGTAATGGGTTCCAAAATACTTAACTCTAGTTGCCATATTAGGTATCAGGGGTTTAGGTTTTTAAATTTAAATTTTTAATTGTACTGAAGAGGTGGTATAGATCTTGTACCAAATACAAATGGATTAATTAAAATACAATTTCTTTTGGAAATATTAAAATTGAGGAGAAAAGTGATCTTGGCTCAAAGGGCTCCACATTTTACACAGAATCTTGAATTTAAAAATTAAGTGTCAAATCTCAAACAAATTTAAATTGATTTTGGCCTAGATACTGGTCACAGGGTTGGTGAATAAGTTTATTATGTGGGTTTTATGGTAACTGGGCCAGCCTTAGCTGTTTCAAAGTGGTTCAAAATACCCTTAAATTAAAGGACCATTACCAATAAAGCTTAAGAATATTTTAATGGCTGTTAAGAACATTCTCGATTATTTCAAACCGATCAAAACACCTTTTATGATAACAAAAATCGGTTCAAAAGGCTAAAAATAGTTAGATATAGAAAAATATAATCACTTTTGTACTGAAAGAAAATTCAACAATGTAGTAATTAAAGTTTCTGTTCCCGATATGATTACCACGAAAGTCGAAGTGTCTCTTTTCTCTTTTGAAAAGAAATTAGAAGCTATTGAAATATCTTTCTTGTAACCCAATTGCTTTTAAGGCTTGAGTATTATTTAATACAATATTCAGTTTAATTACCATTAATAAAAGGAATAGGATATATATATATATATATATTTGGTTGATTTAAGAACTTCAAATCATTTTAAAGTAATTTTAAATTTTATATAACTTGTATAATACCTTTTACCCTTAAACCACCCCAAAAGGGAATAGAAGTATATTTAATCAATTTCTCCTTTTTTAGTCAGCTTAAATATGAGTCGTTATTATATTTGGTTAAGTTTCCTCTTTGAAAACTGTTTTAGATATTCTGTTATTGTATAATTTTATTTCTTTAATCTTTCTTAATAAATAAAAAAGAATAATTATTGTAAAACGCAACTTGAGACCTAAATATCTTTTGTAGAATTTTGTGGATTAAGGTTCATTGTTTATGATTATACATAAAAAGAACATCTTCAATATGCCCCTGTAAGCAATCTTAAAACTACTATCTTTGCTTCATTTCCATGTTAAGAAGATTTTCAGGAAAGTGAAATTTCTTGTTTTTTTCCATAAAACTTTTATATCCATACCTTGTAACAACCGTTATTTCCAAACAAATGTAAATTAGATACATATATGTTTCACCAAATCGGAATACTTTAATAAGAGAAAGTTTTTAGGAGCGCATAACCCCTGATATTAATAAAATTAACTTTCGATTATTAGGAGAATGAACATGTTCTTGCTTTGTTAAATTTTTTTTTATCAAGACATAATAAATCTCAAGATTAAAAGCAATATTTAGACACATAGAAATAAAAATGTGGATATTTACATCATAATTGCGTTCATAACTAAGAATCTCTCAAAGATTTCTTTATATCCAAAAAATGACTATGATAGATGTTCAAAACTTCACTGGAAAAAATTTAATGAAAGAGATAAACAAATAAAGAAAGAAATGATCCCTTATATTCAAGTGTCTTACAAAAGATAATCCTAAGAAAGAACTATCAAAAAAACCAAAATAAATTTCTATGAAAATTTGAAAGCCAAAAAATCCTACCTTAAATAAAGATCTAAGCCAGAATATTATGAGTTATTCTAAAAATGATTCAGATCAAAATTCATTTTTCAGAATGTAAATATTTCATTCCACTGATATTATAAATAGATCCTTTGGAGAATATCAATAATATCATGTATAATTGATAAGTATTGAGGAATAATAATTAGAAAAGGCAGAGCTTCTTTTCAATATTTATTAGATAAACCTATAATATCCATAAGAGCTAGCTAGCTTTATGTGGGGTGTTACTATCAATAAGTTTATAGCCAAATTATTTCTTCATAGAGGTACTATTAATATCCTTTGTTTAATTGAAAACCTAATTAGTTTATAAAGGTGTTTCATTCTAATTTGTGACCTGCAGATGATAATAAATATTGAAATTCATCATCAATAAAAGAAAATGATTTTTTTAGGAAAGGTGTCTCCATTATAACCTGATATATCAATAAATTGCTTATTACTATGATTTAATGATAAATATCCTAACATAAAATAAACTATAAAATGCATTTGAATATCTCATAACAAAATTTTAGATAAAAAGTAACAATTTTAGCAATATTTTCTAGTAAAGAAAATATTATGTGGTTTATTATAATAAATAAAAATACCATGATAAAAATGGAAGAAATTATGATAATAAGATATTTAATACTCTCAGAGCTAATAATGATACTTTTGAAGACTTTAATATCTATTAATAAATTAAGGGTATTGGTAAAACCATGTAAGAAAATTGGTAAAAACACATAAGAGATTATGTGTTTTTACTAAAAACTTATGTGTTATTACCATCAATGGGTAAAAAAAAGTAAGGGGTGGTTTTTGACTGAAATCTGGCTATTTATGGCATTTCTGATGCCATTAATGCAATAAAGGGCATTACTAATTCCATCAATGCCATTATAAATGCAATAAAGGGCATGATCAATGCCATTAATGGAATTATAAATGAAATAAAGGGAATTATAAATGCCATAAATGGCATTATTGATTCCATATATTGCATTTTTAATGCCAAAAATGGAATTTTTAATGCCAAAAATGGCATTATTAATTCCATCAATTGCATTGTTAATGCCACAAATGGGAGTTTTAATGCCATAAGTGGCCTTAACAATGCAATTTATGGAATCAATAATTTAAGGCCATTCATTCCATTGTTAATGGCATGAATGGCCTTAACAATGCCATTATTGAGGCCATTTATGATATTTATAAATGCATTAATGGCATTGTTAAGGTCATACAATTACATTTATGCAATTGTTTCAATTCTAATTATGCCAATACTATGTCCATAAATGGCATCTATATGTCATTCTTGATGCTATTTATGGCATTATTATGTCATTTGTGATGCCATTTATGGCACCTTTGATACCATAAATGGAGCTTTTGATGCCACAAATGGAACTTCAACTTCCACTCCTCATAAATTACATTTTTAATTCAATTGATATCATAAATGGCATTTTCAAGTTAATTACAAACATGAACAAAAAAACATAAAAAAGGGACTTTTTGGGCCTAAAATTGTCCTGGAAAAAAAAATCCCCAAATTTTGGGCTTCTGGTTTTTTATTCTCAAGAATTTGCCGTTTATTTTTATAAAAAATTGTGGAAATTCATAAGTGGGAACATATATAATGATTTTTTTATAAAGGCCATTTTGCCAAATTTGGCCAAAAAATAAACTTTGAAAAGATTTGTGGATATTGACATCCCATTTTGGGAAAAATATGGCAAAAAAAATTAAAAAAACCTCAAAACTGAGCCTGAGGAATTTTTTGTGAAAAATAAGGTCACTCACGTGCTTTGGCCATAAATTGGTAAAAACACATAAGGGATTACATGTTTTTACTAAAAGCTTACGTGTGTTTACCAGAACCCTAAATTAAATATTAAATATATATTAGGGAGTGTCAAAGTCACCAAATCCTGCCTTAAAATAACATGGGATTTGACTTTCAAATCCCAACACTAAATCCTGGGTCTTTCATCTGTAAATAAAATGGCATTTCAACTGAGTCCCCTGGTATATTCACCAAATCCCATGAATATGGAATTTCAGTTTGAAACCTAACCCAAATGAATATTCACGATTCACAACTGTACAGCATATTATTCTACACTCCATTTTTGACAATCTGACCAAAAAGATGACAATCCATTTGATAATGCCTTGTTCCAAAGCAAAACACATCAAGTCAGATATAAAGATCACCCCAGGCTTCCTCATCCATCAGGTCACTTAATCTGAGCTGCTTATCTAACCATAATCAATTGGCTTTCAATAAAATCCAATTGTGAGGCATGTTTTGGTACTAGTGGCTCAACATCAATTGGAATGCCACCATTATCAAAGCAGCATAGGTTTCAGCTTATGTCCATTGAGGTCAACAAAAAATCATTACATTGCCAAAATCTTAGCTCAAGCAGCATCTGAGATCAATGGCAAACATATAAAAAGAAGTATATAGCAGCAAAAAAATTTGAAAATTTCACTGGGGCTGGACTAACTGAAGAATATGAGAGTAAAGGAATCAAATCAATGAGTTCAAAGCTTGAAAGTATGTGTCCTTGCTATGATGAAATGGATGCACTGATGATGATCTTTTGCTTAATAAGGTAAGTTATTGTCTATTTTTATTTTTACCTGAGATAATTAAGGTTCAGATGAATTTTAAAGGAGAATAATCATTTGGAATCAACTCTTAATCTGTATCCTTTGCTTAATAATGATGATGACTTAGTTCAAGTGGGAAACCTTCAAGATGAATCAGTAAGTATGTTTAAGCCTGAGATTTATGAAGTCCAATGTTGATTCTTTCTCCTGTGACCAGAAAAGTAAATCAATAATGAATTCAACAAAAAAGAATAATAAAGCATTGAACCCCAAATGTAATGACAAGAGTATATCTAGGAAAAGGTCAATTGATATGTTTGCACCTACATATGTGAATTTGCTTGAATCACAGAAAAATGGTATGTTGTAGACTTATGGTTACTATGATCAATCCTTTTGACAAAAGTCATGATTCTTAGCCAGTGAAACCAGCAATAATTCTTGTTTGGAGTGGGATAGGGAGAGGTGGTATGATGAGGAAGTGAGGAATATGGAACAGCAACACTTTGAAGAAGTCAAGTTACAAAAGAAAATGGAGTTTGAAAATAAAAAAACACCAAGAAGTAGAAATTTGAAAAAGAAAGGTGGAATCAGGAATTGGAACTGAAGGAAAAGCAATGCCAGATGGATCTCACTATAGCGGCATAGTCATCAAGCAAACCGATTTCAGAGCAGGAACACATTCTGAAATCAATACATAAAAGATAAAATATTAGGTATATATCATGTGATAATATTGATGTTTATTCAGAATTGGGGCACAAGTTTGGACTGATATAATTTTCAAGATTAAATTGCAATTTATTACAAAGTTGAAAATTTGGGCAAGTTTTTTTTTTCAAATTGCCTTTGCAGGCTCCCGCCAAATTTCGTTTGTTTGATTTTTTTCAAATACAAGTGGATTGCCCCTTTTCTCATTTTTTCATTTCTTTATTGGGTATTGATAAAAACATGTAAGGGGTTCCCTGGGCCCATTTTTAATTAAAAACAAAACACAACAAAACCTGCATTGGGCCAAAACATTCCAAAAAAGGTCTTTTCCTCCCAAAACCCATCCAACTCCCAATTGTTTCAAATTTTTTTGCACAGCCCCCCTAAAAAATCCAAAAAAAAACAAGAAACACAAATAATCCACATTATCCCCATCCCAAACAATTTTTTTTTGAAAAACAGCATTACCAAAGCAATTTTGGGAATCTTTTCACACTTTTCTTCCTTTTTCCCCACAAAGACTGTATTTTACACCACAAAAGCCTGCTTCCAAGCCTCAAAAATTTCAATTTTTTACCTTTCCTCATCCATTAATGCCACATTTAAACCACTTTTTTCACTTTAACCACTTCTTTCAATTTTCACACCTTTTATCACTTCTTTTTCACATTTCAAAAGGTTCTTTCTTCATTCAAAATCCCCAAATTCCCCCTTTTTTTCAAATCTATACATCTTTTTCACTCAAAAATGCTTCAACCCCCACTGAAGGTGAATTTCAGACCCTTGAGCTTCTTTTGCAGCATGTGCATAATGTTGCCAGGGCTCAGGGGTATGCTGTATCCACCTTGAGGTTCAATATGACCCACAACCAAATTGAAATAGGTTGTGACAGGTCTAAGACCCTCAATCCTAACAAAAACTCCACTAAAACAGTCACTTCAAGAAAGCTTGAATGTCCATTTAGACTTTATGCCAGAAAATATGTCCAGAAGACCACTTGTACTCTTAAAGTCAAAAATCCTGAACATAGCAATGATGGGACTGAAAATATCATGTCACATCCTGCTTTCAGGCAATTCAATGAACAAGAAACATCCCAAATTTCTCAAATGTCTGAATCACTGCTTCTGCCAAGGCAAATTCAGGCCCAATTATGCAGCCAGAGGGAGTCTGACAGGTATGTAATCCTTTAAGACATTTACAATCAAGTCAAGCAAATAAAGAAAAACAAATTGCAAGGCAAAAGGCACATTGATTGTTATATTGACACTCTCAATAAAGAAAATTTTGTTTGGTCCTCTGCAAGGGATGCTGAGGGACACATTACCTCCTTGTTTTTCACTCACCCCCTTGCCATAAAACTCCTTCATGGCTTTCCTCATGGCATTCTTATGGAATGTACTTATAAAAACCAATAGGTAGAAAAATTCCCCTTTTCCATATTGTTGGATTAAGATCAACCAATCAGACCTTTTCTGGGGCTTTTTGTTTGATTAAGAATGAGGCCAAACCCCCATATACTTGGACATTAAATCAATATATAGAAAGATTCCTCAGCAACACCAATCTTGTTCCCCCTCCAGTCATTGTTATTGACAGAGATATAGCCTTGAAAAACTCTCTTAAGAAGCTCTTTCAAGACTCCAAAGTCTTGTTATGCATTTGGCACATCAATAAAGATGTATCTTCTCATTGCATGAAGAAAATTGGCCATAGAACTGATGTTTAAAATTTTATGGGCCTTTGAAATCAATTAATATACTTTTATCTTTCACTTTATTTAACTTGGTTTCACTTTTGTTCTTATTATTATTTATATTAGTGACTTTGGGATTCATCTCTAAGGTTATGTATTCATCCACTGAAAAGTCTCTCAAAGACAGCTGGAAGAAGCTTCAAAAGAAAGTCAAAAATCCTGAAATCTTGAAATATTTTGAAAATATCTGGCTTCCTCTAAAGGAGTAAGTATCATGTTCCAGCCTGGAATAACCACCATTTCCACCTGGGTTTGGGCTCCACCCCCAGAGTTGAAGGTACCCAGGTCATGGTTAAACTTTGAATACAAAAGTACACTGGTACTCTCCTGGAGGTAGTTAGGGCTCTCCACATGGCTTTCAGAAAAGAATTTATTGAGATGATTAACAGATTCTCCAAGGAAACTATTGTCCATTTCAAGAATTTTCTTCCACACATCTGTGCTCTCAATGGCAAGGTGTCTCATTTGGCCCTTCAGATGGCCTTTTACAATTTCAAAAGTAAATTTCCTCCCAATGAAAAATGCACCAACAAATACAACAATTATCAAGGAATTACTTGCAAGCATAAGACTCAAAAGGCATTTTCCAAGAATTTTAGGCTTGAGATATCAGACTTCCATCCTCAGTGGCATTTGAATTTGCCTGTGAGGGTTTTGTAACTTCAAATTCTGATGTTTTTTTCCTATTAGCTGATTTTCTTTATCATATTCTTCTTAGACTGGTTATCAAGGTGATGATCAAAGTTTTGAAAAAGAAAGAAATAATGAAGCCAAAAAAATCTTTGAGGATATTGGGGAAGACCTTTTTCAAGGACCAATGGCAGAAATAACCCCAATTCTTCAATATTTTCAAGATGTTTTGACTGGAAAAGTCCCATTTGATAAAATTCCCAAGAGTGAGGAGGATGCTCAATATTATGAAGACCTACTAGAATGCAAGAATATCCATGGAAGACCTCAAGGACCCAAGAATAAAAATCAAAATGAAAGAGAACCCCCAATATTTGACATGTTTGAAATTCAATCCAAAAGAAGAGGAAGACCCCAATCAAAAGTGACCAGCACAACAACATCAAGATCACAGTAAAATGAACCCTCTCCAATTATGAAAGTGGACTCATCTGAAGATTCTGAGGCCTTATCATTAAGATTAATCAGTTAATCACATTCACTACCCTCAGAAACTGAATTAAATGAATATGGCAAATCAGAGGTCAACCTTTGAAGGTCCAGAAAATTGGAAATTGGAAGCAAACCCTCACAAAGAAAGTCCCACAAGCCTTACACCAGCTTGAAGATATATGATGCAATTAAATTGACCTGTGAGAATTGTCAAAGCAATTATCACACAAGTGATGAATGCTCCAAGCTCTTTGTGAGTTTCTGATTCTTTCTAATGTGTATTTCTCTTGTTTATTTATATATTTATTCATTTTTTGACCAAAGGTTATAAGGTACCTGGCTCAGAAGACTTGCCCAAGCTTATATTTAAATACACCTTAAAGGACATCAATGTCCAGGGGAATGGAAACTGTGGCTACAGAACAGTATCTCACTAAACTTACAAGACTCAAGATCAATGAGCTGATGTCAGAGGCAACTTGGCTTAAGAAATTCAACAAAATCAAGACCTTTATGAAGTCGTGTAAACTTTAATTCCCTCATTATCCTCCTATTTGAGCAAAATTGAGTGGTATGAAGATGCTGGATAGGCTCCAAAGAGAAAGTGGATGTCCATGCATGATTTGAGCCTGTGAGGTATATATGATATACCCATAAGGCCACAAATAACTTTATATGCAGCCGATTTAGTCTTAAACAGACTTGTAAGTTGAAATTAAAATGAAAAATAACAAAAAATAAGTATAAATTTTGTTTGGATAAGCAAAGTTATAGTTATTATGTTATTTTTGGATTCTACACCAAAAATTACCTAGGGTACACCCATAGGGTGTTATACCCAAAAATGCTTATTTCTTAAGTTATTGGAGGATTTAAGAATCTCACAGTACTAATGTAGATTTCTTAACAATTTTTTAATATTGTTAAATTGGAGCTTAAATAAGCTTAAATTTAAATTTGCCTAAGGTTTATGCAAACTTACCAAAATTTGAGTTAAAAATGAGGTGTTGTGTATATTTACTAAATTGGCTAAAGATTTTCCATACAGGATGTAAATACTTCTTGGGCTCAATTTAAAAGTGTTTAAGGCCATAGTATGGCTTTAAATAAATAAAAGGGCAAAATCCATGCAAAAAGATGGGACAAAGGAAAAAGACCAAAACAAGCTGGGGTACCCAACTCTTTGGAACTGTGAGGATTAATTTAAGGTTGTCTACCTGTATTGAAGGATTTTCAACCATATTCAAACTTTAAGATTAGACTTTGATCACACCTTAAATTTGAAACTGGTTTTATCCCAATTTGGGCAGGAATTTCAAGCTGCCAAAGGGTAAATCCCAATATGCAAGCTTGCAATCAAAGTTTTGAGAGATTTTAAACCTTAAATAAGGTTAAAACTTTAAAGCTACAAGTATCAAAAACCTATCAAAAGCTGAGTTTTAGTTTTTATTGCTGTTTTATGTGGATAAATAGCAATAACTTCAAAAATTCATTCAAAATCCAAATCTTATTGCATTTGCTTGAACACTTCACACAGATTACAATTCAATGTGATCTGTGTATACATCCAATTTTAAGTATATTTTATAAACAGGTTTTATTGGTAATTAGCCTGGAAAATCACTCTTTCAATTATACTTAGAGAAAATTAAGATTTCTTTAAAAATTAATGAAAATTGAGTTTAAGATATTTTTGCTTGAAGCTTTATTTTTAAGTTTTTCATGTGATTAACTTTAATATAAATCAACTTACTTTATATTAAAACTTAAAATAATTAAATTGAATGAGGATTAAAGCTACTTGGAGTTAAGAATAACACCAGTAACTTCAAATCGGAATTACAAATAAGCTACCTTAAGTTAAGAACCTTTTTTTAAGCATGGTTTTTCAGTGTTTACCTGAGAACACCCTCTATGTCCATTATAAATCATGAGAGCTGCTCTGCAGACATAAAAAAAGTCTATTAATCACTGTTCTTGTCCATAAATTCAATCCAATCCAATTATATTAGACATTTAAACAGGTAAAGTTTTATTCTATATATAATCTTATTATTAAAGAATTTATTAAGTATTTTATTTATTATAAAGCTTAACTTAAAGAATTGAAATCATAGAAAACAGATTATTGTTGTAATCACCAATAATAAATTTTATTTTACAAAATTATTGTCTTAAAATATCTTTTAAAATCCACAAATTCCTCTCAAAAACTCTTTAAATCATATTTTTTATGAAAATTTGTTATATCTTAAAAAATATTGATTTTTGGTGTGTTTTTAACCTATAATAATTATTTAATATAATAAATGTTGTAGTTGAATTGTTTTATTAAATATATTTTATAAATAAGTTTTTCTCTAAAATTCTATAATTTTTTTATCTATTATAAGTTTTTTATATAGAATTTTTCTATAAGAATTATATATGCACAGCATGTGTTATAATTTCTTTTTATAAATAATATCTATGTTATTTAGAAGTGGTTAAATATTCATATTTTCCACATGTAATTGTCTCATTAAGAGCTTTACACTTCTTATTGTTATAATTGTTAGTGACTATAACAATAATAGAATAATTATAATTTATTATAATTGTTAAAAAAAGTTTCATTATTATATTACATAATAATAATTAAATCTATTTTTTTAATAATTATATTTAATTTATGCTTATAATATTTTGTTATATTATATTTTTCTACTGAGGACAGTCATAGTACTCTTGATATTATTACTATTATCAGGAATTTCATAGAAAAAACTTACATTTGGGGGCCTGGACATGATTTTAACCAATTTTTGGGACATAAATCATATTCTAGCCCTTATTTTACTATTTTTTGACCTAAAATTGCCATATTTATCTTAATATTGGCTTTTTTGGGACTTATCCCTCATAAATAATCTTTATAATGTTAATAAAGTTATTTTTTATTAAGAATATTGTTTGAAACAATATACTATTGAGTGATTTGGAATAATATTTCTTTGTCTAACCTATGGCGTTTTCACATCACAGACTTGAAATTTCTTCTTTGAGCTATTCTAGTATAAAGTGAAAAATAATACAATTTTGCTTAATAACTTATTAATCACATAATTATTATTTCTTTAGAGAAAATATTAAAGAAAATAATTTAAAAACCTTTATTAAAAACATTCTTTTCTTTTATCTTTAGACATTATTTCTTAATTTTGACCTAATTTTCCATAAATTACATAAAAACAACTTTTATTCAATAAGTTGAGTTTAGAAGTTATTTTTATTGTTGAATAAAATAACTTATATTTTTTAATTTTCTCTAGTGTCATTCATCAGAGAAAGCTCTTCAGACTCTGAGGCATAAGAGTCTAGTATTGAAATTCAAACCAGCCAAGCACCAAGGGGTTTAATTACCAAAGAACCCTTTGAAGGTCCAGCAGGTGAATTAAATTCATTTCTTACTCCATTTTTGCTTCAAATTGACGTGAAATGGCTCTTACTAGAAGTGGAAGCAATTACTCCCTCCAATCAAATGGATCTGAACCAGGACACTCAAGACATAATTCCAAAAGACAAGAATGTCAGCCCAGAGGAGAGGCACAAATGGAGGATTCCAGAGCTTCCACCAGTTCTCAAAGGTTAGCCAGCACCTTTGACACTCTTATTGAAAGTACAGAAGCTGACATAACTGCTATTCCTGTTGTAAGACCTGAATCATTTCCAGCAGGAAACAATATGGATATACCAGTCTCAGTACAAGAACTGGCTTATGGCAGCAAAGAAGCAGGAGTGGAACTTCTTTAAAGTCTTTGGATAGGCACAAAGAACTCTTATCTTCAAGTGAAGAAGCTCATGGGCCCAAAAAAGACAGAAGAACCTCTGAGGGGTTGGACACCCATGTCTTTCAAAGAACAAGTCCAACAGATGAAATCTTGTTTGAAAAACCAAAGCATGTTGTCAGAGGACCCAAAGAAGAAGTTGTCCCAAGGAAAGGACAACAGCCCAGTGGAAGCTCCCCAAGGCTCCAAAAGCTAAAATCAGCCTCAGCAAGTGCCAAAAAAGGATAAGAAAGCCCCAAAGAGCAATCAGAAGGGCAAGCAAAGGCAAAGGGAAAGGAAAAATATAAGTGGAACAAGCCTTACCCACAGAACTACAGAATCCCCAAGAAAGAGAAGACAGCCATGGACAATGTGTTAAATATGGCAAGAACTCTGATGGAATTCAAAAACAAGGAGGAGGAAAGATTGAACCAATCATTTCCAACAATGAAGACCTTGTAAATATTTTAACTCATTTTGAAGCGTGTTATACAAAGATTTTAGCAAAGCTTAATAATTTTGAGTATATCCAACAGAAGTTGGGTAGAGAGATATTGCAAGTCAAAGAGTCACAAAAGACCATAATTGGTCTAGAAAATATGTTGTCTTTGATGCAAATTTGTGCAAGAATTGAGTCCAAAGTTACCTTACTCAATCAACCAGATGACAATTATATTTCTTTTACAACTAGACAGTTAAAAGAATTAAGAATACAAGTTCAGAACTTGGAAAAGTCAACTGGCCACAATGCAGATCTCTTCCAAGAACAATTGGAAAAAAGTGATAAAGCAAGACTTGAATTAAAAGAAGATATTTAATCAAGTATTAATAACATATCACTGAATAATGATTTGCCAAGACAGTCCACACCAATTCTTGACAGAAATGTGCTAAACTTGAATAATGACTTACATCATACAGTTTCAGGTAATGCAGAAGTGGAGACTGATTGTAATTTTAAAGGAATTACAAGATGAGAGAAATTGCCAACCTTCAGTGTTGAAGGAGAATATAATCATATGAAATTTATGAAAAAAATTGATATGCTTAAAGAAGACTTTAACATAACAGATGAATACATAAGTGCCAGACTACACTCCTTGTTTACCAAATAAGCAAAGAAATGGTATTACAAAATGAGGCAAGACCATGGTAAAAATTCTTGGCCTTTGTGGAAAGAAAAAATTATTTCCAAATGGGAAAATGATTCCTGGAGATTTAGGATGGAAAATTTGTCTGAAGAAGCCATTTTTAATATTGAAAGGGAAAGGACCATGTCTTGGTTTCTTAAACAGAAAGACAGATTAACTGCTCTTCATCCTGATATGTCTGAAACACTGATTCATAGAAGGATATTAATAAAATGTGGTGGTGACCTTGATCATGCTGTAACAAGCAGATTCATTGATCCTTGCTCTACAGAAGATTATATCAATTCTATGGAGGATATCACAGCTAGGACCAAAATTGGAAGGAATTGGTATAAACCCCCAATGGACAACAAGACCAGTGGTAAACCAATTCCAAAGCCCAATAAACCACATGACAAAGCCCCTTTGAAATGTCATAAATGTGGAAGTACATCTCATTTGGCAAACACTTGTCCCAAAAAGACAAGCTCAAATGAGATAGAAATAGGTAAAATTGAAGACACAAAAGAAATAAATAATGTATCTTTACATGACAGTGATTCTGAGCCTTCTGAAGAAGAAGGAGTACCAGATGAACTTAGTATAGAAAATATCAATTTTTTCTTTGAAGTCACAGAAGTACATACTCACTTACCACAGTATAGTGATGAATGTATGGATCTCATACATGTGCAAGATGCTAAAATTCAGAGAACCAAACCTGCCAGACGTAAAGGTTATACAGCTGGAGCATGTTGTATCACTAATATTGTGATAAAAGACAGAGAAGCCAAGTTCAATCTTGACTCAGGTGGTTTTTGTACCTGTGTTGGAAAGGATTATCTTGACAGGATTTATACCAATTGGAAAGAAAGTTTAATGCCAATTGAAGGTATAAAATTCAGCAGTGCTAGCCAAGATATGCACCCCTTGGGCATTTTTGAATCAGCAATGATATTCCCTCATCCTTCAGGAAGTATCAGATTAAAAGTGGAATTTGTTGTTATGAATAATTGTACTTCACAACACTTTATACTTGAAAGTGATTATCTCAATATTTATGGAATTGATATTAATAATCCTAAAGACAGATATTTCACTATAGGGGAAAATAAAAGGCAAAAATTTGTTTTTCCTCCAGAAAAAAGAGAAATAACTTTCATTAGACAAGTAAAGAATTTTAATAAAGAAAAAATTGTGTCAGATCAGTTAATTGAAGCACAAATTAGTACTGAACTAACATTAGAAATGAAGGAAGAACTTATTGAAATTTAATTTCAATACAGAGAGGCCTTTGCTTCTGATAATGAACCACTTGGGGCTATCAAAGCCCCTGAGGTGGACATTATGCTTAATGTGGAAAGACCTTACCCTCCACCATTAAGAAGACCAGCTTACCCAGCTAGCCCTAGGGCTAGAGAAGTATTAGAAAGTCATATTAATGAGCTAATGAGTCTGGGAGTTATTAGAAACATTGGGCACAATGAAGAAGTAGAAGTCACAACACCCGTAATCAGTACTTGGCAAAATAATAAATCAAGGATGGTTGGTGATTTTAGAGCATTGAATACCTACACTATTCCAGACAGGTATCCAATCCCTAGAATCCATGAGACTTTGACTCAATTATCCAAATCAAATTTTATCACTTCTTTGGATGCTATTGAAGGTTTCCATCAGAATGTTTTAACACCTCATGCTAGGAAATTATTGATAATTATGGCTCATTGTGGTATTTATGAATACTTGAGGATGCCTTTTGTTATTAAAAATGCACCCTCTCATTACCAAAGAATGATAAATACCATTTTCCCACATGAATTATCAGAGGAATGGTTAATCATTTATATTTATGACATTATCATTTGTTCAGAAGCCTGGCAATTGCATTTAGAGAGACTTTCATTAGTACTTAGAAAAATTCTTCAAGTTAACATGAAAATATCTCTTAAAAAATGTAATTTTGGGTTTCATGAGCTGAACACTCTAGGACATGTAGTATCAGAACTGAGCCTTGGTGTTAATAAAAACAAGGTTGCTGCAGTTTTACCAAAAAAAATGCCCCAGAACAAAAAAGAAATGATGTCTTTCTTAGGTTTTTCCAGTTAATACAGACAACACCTGAAAGATTTTGCAATTCATGCCAAATCATTGTACAGAATTTGTGATCAACAAACTTTTTTTGGAAGGAAACAGGAAAGAATTCAAGCATATGAAAAAATCAAGTATGCCTTGACTAATTCACCATTATTATTTATGCCAGACTGGAAACTTCTTTTCAAGCTGTATATTGATGCATGTGGTGAAGGCCCAGTTGCAGATATTCATCAAGTTCAAATTGTCAATGACAAGCCTTATGAGGGTCCAATTTGTTTTATCTCAAGACAAATCAAACCTACTAAGGCCAGATATGGAGCTAGTCAAATGGAGTGCCTTTTCCTTGTTTGGGCTCTGGAAAAACCTCATTATCATTTTGATGGTAGTGTGTTTGAAGTAATTACTGATTGTAGTTAAGTAAAGTCACTTCTTAACATGAAGAAGCTCAACAGACACATGTTGAGATGGAAGATTGCTATTCAGGAGTATAGAGGCAATATGAACACAGTACAAAAAGCTGGAAATATTCACAAGAATGCTGATGGCTTGAGTAGATTGGCCTTACCCAATACACCTGAAAATCCTGCCTATGTTACCACAGGTGCAGACCCTTAAGTTCCAATTGAAGGAATTAAAATCACAGATGCTGGGACAGACTTCTTTGAAGAAGTTAGCGAAAGCTATAAGCTGGGTAAGAATTGTCATATTCTTACTTCTCTACTTGACAAAGATTTCAGAGATTCAGCTTTGGCTAATTCTCTGGATAATATTTGGAAAACATCTTATGACAAAGGGAGATTCCATTTATTTAATGGTATTTTATATCATAGATCTAAATACACATGTGTCATGGTCCTGTGTGGTAGAATTTTTATTAAAAGAATACTGGTAGAATTCCATGATAACATTTATTCTGGACATATGCTTGAAGAAGAAACAATGGAAAGAATTAAGACATGTCCCTGGTGGCCATCTTGGAGAAAGGATGTCATTGAGTACTGTCATAGTTGTGATAGATGCCAAAAAGCCAATTAAAGCTACTGGTAGAAGATTTGGTTTGATGATTCATATCCAAGAACCCAGTACCCAATGGGAAGTGGTTCATATGGATTGGGTAGCTGCCTTACCACCTGGAGGTGATAAAAGTTACAATGAATGTCTTGTCATTGTAGACAGATATAGCAAAAAACCAATCTTTTTACCATGTCATAAAGATGACACAGCTATGGATACAGCTCTTTTGATTTGGAACAGAGTTATATCTCATACTGGTCTCTTCAAAAATATCATTAGTGATAGAGACCCAAAATTCACATCAGCCTTATAGACTGATCTACATACGCTTTTGGGTACAAAACTATCATTCTCAACACCATACCCTCCACAAACAGATGGGCTAGCAGAAAGAATGATTCACAACCTTGAGGACATGATCAGAAGATCTTGTGCTTATGGCCTGGAGTTTAAAGATTCTGATTGCTTTACCCATGATTTGTGTACTCTTATTCCAGAATTGGAATTAGCCTATAAGACTTCTATCCATGCTTCAACAGGCAAGACTCCTGCAATGTTGGAAAAAGGATGGAACCCTAAACTTCCAGTTGATACTTTGAAGAAAAAATTAGTTGATATTCATCCAGCTGCTTTAAGCTTTAAGTTATTTCTTGAAAAAGTAAGGAGTCATGCAAAACAAAGAATGAATGATGCCTTTGAATATGATAAACAGAAATGGGATAAAAGTCATAAAAACCCAGATTCCAAAGTAGGGGATTTAATCCTAGTGTCACAGGGGCTCTTGGACAGAAAAACAAGAGTGGCCTAGCACTCAGCAATCAGGGAACTCACTTGGAAGACTCCAAAAGGATAAAGAAAATAAAAATAAAGAATTGAATTTCTCTAAGAAGAATGCAATTGCAAAGACAAAGTGCAAAAGAGAAATGAGAAGCCAAATGGCCAAAGAGCCAACCAAGTAAGTCCTTAATCACTGTTTCAACCTGCCAAAATGAATAATGGAATTAGTAAGGATATAACCACCAAATATCTATTGACAGGGGAGGAAAGAATACAAGAAGGTGCTAAATGACTGACTTGATAATATCAGTATTTGCTTAACAGAATGAAAAGAAAATAAAGATAAAATAAAATCAAACTATATTAATCAACTTGGGAAAAACCCCCCAGGGTGGAAAGGGTAGCCAGTATATGTGAAAAGTTGGGCACTTGAGTTCTTCAGGCTGAAAACTGATCTGTATTGATCCTTGAGGCTGTATTGATTGTTTTGGGAATTGATACAGCTGGCTAATATTGAAATTGAACTGTGTTGAATGAATTTCCCATGCTTGAAAATGAAATACAATTCTTGATGGATCCAGACTGTACTGAAATGAAGGTGGTTGCCGAGATAAATTGGCTGGAGCTTTGACACTTGAAAATTGAATGAATGAACTGCCTCTTGAATCCCTTGAGAATGTTTTAACAGTATTGCCTTGGAGGAATACTGTGAATGAAATTATCCAATGACGTCTTGATGGCGTGATTGGTCTTTGACTCTGAAACACTTGCTCTTGAGCCTTAATGAGTCCTCTGAATGATTGGGTGCCTTGATGACGTGATGATGTTGGAATGTTTAAATGACCATTTGATATTGCCACCATTGAATTTCTGTTGAAAAATGATGCATAAAGATATATAACATCATTTATGGCATATTGGTTCATTGGAAAGAGGATTACGTCCAAAGGTCTTGATATGGAAAGACAGAGGGGAAAAAGATTGATGTGATGGCTTCAGAGCTTGGAAAGGTGTTTCTGGGTCCTTTGGGGTTTTTGGCCACTTTTGGTTTCTGAGCCAAAAACTGGCCCAAAGGGCGGGAGAATGTCTTTTGGACACTTTGCGTCAAAGTGTGCAAAAGTGCGCAAATGCACAAAAATGTGCAAAAGTGCGCAAATGCACAAAAATGTGAAAAAGTGCCCAAATGCACATTATGAGCCCAAATGGCCAAAAACAGCCTTTTGGGCCATTTACCCTGGTTTTGAGGGAAATGACCAGAAGTACCCATTTGGGCATAAATTACCGCTATGGCTTCTGGATTGAGGTGAAGGGCCATGAAGGCCCCAAAACACAAATGGCCATAAATGGTCCATAAGATGATGACATGGCCATATTGGCCACTGGTGATGGATATGGCCAATTGGCCATAAAAGGACTGTGGCTTGATATGCCATATGGGGATCCAAGGAGGTGAATTGCCATGGTTGTGACAACTAGTTTCAAAATTGAACTTTAACAATATTAAAGGTCCAAAGAAATTGAAAGATTCCTTTTCAGGACAATTTATTATTAAAGCCCTTCATGGGACAAATGCAGTACAGGTAGAGCTTTAAGGAGAATTGGAAAACAAACATCCAACTTTTCATGTTAGTTTAGTAAAGCATTACACTTCAAGTGATAAGGAATTATTTCCTTTAAGAAATGAAACACCCTTAGAAGTACCCCCACTTGATCAAAGTGAAGAGAAAAAAGTACTGAAAGTCTTGAAAGAAAGAAGACTTAGGGGAAAAGATGAGAGAGAATACTTGGTCAGGTACAAAATTCCACAACATGAAGATGAATGGATTTTAACAGAAAAAATACCTGACTCCCAAAGGTTTCCCAGAAGCTTCAGACATGAAAGAAGACCAATTCCTCAATAAAACGTCTGAATTGTGTGCTTTACATACTTAAAAGTATAAGTTGAGAGGTTGGACAGTGGATGATATCCCCCAATTAACCTGGGGGTATACTACTAAAAGAAAATTGTAGTACAGATTATTTTGGTTGTAGGGAATGTGAGCCTGTGAGGTATATATGACATACCCATAAGGCCACAAATAACTTTATATACAGCTGATTTAGTCTTTAACAGACTTTTCAGTTGAAATTAAAATAAAAAATAAAAAAATAAGTATAACTTTTTTTCGGATAAACAAAGTTTCAATTATTATGTTATTTTTGGATTCCACAGCAAAAATGACCTAGGGTACACCCATAGGGTGTTGTACCCAAAAATGCTTATTTCTTAAGTTATTGGAAGATTTAAAAATATCACAGTACTAATGTAGATTTTTTAACATTTTTTTAGAATTGTTGAATTTAAGCTTAAATAAGATTGAATTTAAAGTTGCATAAGGTTTATGCAAACTTACCAAAATTTGAGTTAAAAATGAGGTGTTGTGTATATTTACTGAATTGGCTAAGGATTTTCCATACAGGATGTAAATACTGCATGGGCTCAATTTAAAAGTGTTTAAGGCCATAGTATGGCTTTAAATAAATAAAAGAGCAAAATCCACGCAAAAAGGTGGGACAAAGGAAAAAGACCGAACAGAGCTGGGGTACCCAACTCTTTGGAACTGCAAGGATTCATTCAAGGCTGTCTACCTGTATTGGTGGATTTTCCACCTTATTTAAAATTTAAGATTAGACTTTGATCCAACCTTAAAGTTTAAACTGGTTTTATCCCAATTTGGACAGGTATTTCAAGCTGCCAAAGGGTAAATCCCAATATGCAAGCTTGAAATTAAAGTTTTGAGAGATTTCAAAGCTTAATCAAGCTTAAAAAGCTTAAATAAGCTTACAACTTTAAAGCTACAAGTATTGAAAACTTATCAAAAGTTAAGGTTTAGTGTGTATTGCTATTTTACATGGAAAAATAGCAATAACTTCAAAAATTTATTAAAAATCCAAATCTTATTGGGTTTGCTTGCATCTTTCACACAGCTTACAATTCAACGTTATCTGTGTATAAATTGAATTTCAACTATAATTTATGAAGAGTTTTTATTGGTAATTAGCCTGGAAAATTACTCTTTGAATTATACTTAGAGAAAATTAAGATTTCTTCAAAAACTAATTAAATATTGAGTTTAAGAGATTTTTGTTTGAAAATTCATTTTTAAGCTTTTAATGTGATTAACATTAATATAATTAAACCTATTATATATTAAAATGTAAAATAATTAACTTAAATGAGGTTTTAAGCTACTTGGAGTTAAGAATAACACCAGTAACTTTAAATTGGAATTAAAAATAAGTTAGGTTAAGTTAAGAACCTCATTTTTAAGCATAGTTTTTCAGTTTTTACCTGATAAAGACCTCTATATCCATTATGAATTATGAGAGCTGCTCTTCAGACATAAAAAAGTCTATTCATCACTGTTTTTGTCCATCAATCCAATCCAATCCAATTATATTAGACATTTAAACAGGTAAAGTTTTATTTTATATAAAATCTTTTTATTAAAGCTTTTCTTGGGTATTTTATTCTTTATAAACCTTAACTTAAATAATTGAAATAATAGAAATTGGATTATTGTTGTAATGACCAATAATACATTTTATTTTATTAAATTATTGTCTTGAAATATCTTTTAAAATCCACAAATTCTTCTCAAAAACTCTTTAAATCATATTTGCTACAAAAAGCTGTTTTATCTTTGAAAATATTGATTTTTGGCATGTTTTTAACTTATAATAACTACTTAATATAATAACTGTTGTATTTGACTTGTTGAATTAAATATATTTTATAAGTAAGTTTTTCTGTAAAATTCTATAATTTTCTATCCATTATTAGTTTTTTATATAGAATTTTCCTATAAGAATTATATCTGCACAGTGTGTGTTATAATTTCTTTTTATAAAGAATATTTGTATTAATTATAAGTGGTTTAATATTCATATTTTCCATGTGTGATTGCCTCATTGAGAGCTTTA
>JALGQZ010000007.1:9576187-9607721 GCA_023105745.1 Austropuccinia psidii | reverse complement strand
TTCGCGTAGAGGAAGTGAAGATTTCTCACTCTCAAGGACAGGCTTGTGGTTTTATAAAGACCTTTATAGCCTGTATTGGGCTCAGATTTGGCTTTGAAACCACATATGGGCAGGTTTCACCAATACAGGGTGAAAATTTTCATATGGGGACCACACAGCTAGATTCTGACATGTACAACGTGTAGAATGCTGTACAGAAAGTGTATGGGACCCCAGTTTGAATGAACTATAAGGTATTGAAGTAAAAACAAGCTTCTTTGTCAGTTTGACACCTCATAATCATGGTTATGGGATATTATCCCATGGTAAGGCTGTATTGGCCAAACTGTGGGATTTTGACCTTTAAACAGCCATAACTTTGTCATTTTTTTGAGATATCAACCTCAAAACTGGCTCAGTGTGTATCCCTGTATGTGTTCTACACAATGGTACCTCATTTGATGTGGCTATCATTAAATATTGCAAAGTTATCTCATGTACAAGATTTTTGTACATATGTGTGTTTTAGGCAAAAAGCTGTATTAGGCTTATGTGCATTATAGCTTTTTTTCTAGAGGAGATATAGGAAAATGAATGGCACCATAAGATAGCACTGCATGTGCTCTTTCTAAAAAGACCACACTTTAGGTATCTCATACTAAAACTGTAGAAGTCAGATTAGAGGTGAATGTTTTATTGATACTTATGTGGCCTGAATTTGGCCATAAATTCTGTAATACTGGTGCTAGCTCAGTTTGGCTGGTACCATCAAATAGCCCTGACTTAGGGATTTGTTTTGCGTACCCATTTGATGTGGTTTAGCCTCTTAATCTGTATTTCAGATGAGAGGTGAAAATTAGGATTTATGCTCAGAAGCAACTTTGAGCAGGAATAACTTTGGTATTCTTTTTCCTATGGTGATGGGACTTCTATATTTGAAAAAAAGAGAGTTTCCCCTTTCTTTTGATACCTTTTTAGCTGGTTTGGCTCAGCTTTATGTTTTGGTAGTATTTTGGTTATACCATTGATTTATGGTATTTGGCTGTCATGTTGTGCTCTGGTTTTGAGTCACAGGCTTACAAACCCTCCCTCTCAAGAAGTATCATCATTGATGAGACTTTTCATTCCTCCTAGAGGCTCTGAATCTCCTTAAATGAAGGCTACTATCTGGTATGGCATCTTCTTCCAACCATTTGTCCTTATTGGCTGTCTGGTTCTTGAATCTTACTAAGTACTGTCTCTGATCCTTACCATTAAGTCTGGTATTCCTGGCCTTGATTTTATTCTTCAATGGTCCAGAAGAATGCTCCACTTCCACTATTTCTGGGGGTGTGGGGTTCTTCTTCCTGGAGGGGAATTTATCCTCCTCTGTCTGGAATTATGGCTTGACTAAACTCACTGGAAAGACTCGGTGTTTCCTAGAAAATTCCCCTGAGTTTGACCTCTAATGCATTATTGCCTATCAATTTAATGATATTGAAGGGCCTTACAAGTATATCTCTCATTTTCTTGGGTCCTTTGAAATCATTAAATTTAAGTGTAGACACTAAAACTTGGTCCCCTCTTTTAAAGTTAGGCTCCATGTGTGATTTGTCCCACCTTTGCTTATTATATTCTTTTGCCTCAGCTATGCATTTGGAATCTGTGTCACAAGCTCTCTCCCAAATTTCATGGAAATTTTTGGCTGTGGGGTGGTTGGTGAGAAGATTTCCCTTCAGATGATCCACAGGCAATAGGGGATTCCACCCTTTTTCTACCAGTGCAGGTTATTTTCCTGTGGTAGAGTGCTGACTTGTGTTATAAGCCAGTTGGACTGCTGGTAGAATTGTAAACCAGTCATGGGTGTAAACTTCATTGTCCTTGTATTCCATGCCATAGGCACACAATCTTCTAAGGATGTCCTCCATTTTCTGGATCATCCTTTCAGCTAATCCATCTGTTTGTGGATGGTAAGATGTAAGAAAAGAAAGTGTAGTACCTAGCATGTCTTAGAGGTTGATCCAAAATTCAGATGTGAACTTTGGGTCCCTATCACTAATGATGATCTCAGGGACTCCACAGGTGGATATGATGTTGTTCCAGAATAACAGAGTAGTATCCATGGATGTGTCCTCCTTGTGAAATGGAAGGCTCCTAATACTCTTTCTGAACCTATCAACTATGATTAAGCAGGAATTGAAGTTCTCTTTGCCTTCTGGGACAAGTCCTGTAACCCAGTCCATGTTGATGGTTTCTCATGGGTGTTTGGTTTCTTCTATGTGTTGAAGTAACCCACACTTCTTCACATTTTTTCTGTTTTCCTTTTGGAATATTTCACAAGTGTTGATGTATTCACTCAACTGTTGTTCCCATCTGGGCCGCCAATCAGTGCTTGCTACCCTTTCTTTGGTCCTGTCTTCACTCATGTTTCCCATATAGGGGCAGTCATGGAACTCCTGTAGGATGAAAGATATATGGTCTCTGTCTATTATTGTGAGTGCACTAGTGTGCTTCTTTCTATGGTAGAGCAGGCCATCTATTAGGAAAACTTTATTTTCCTTATAGTCCCTCAACCAGGATTCCTCTAACTGAGATTCACGTTCTGGGCTCCTGTATTTTTGTTGAATAAGTTGTGATAATATGCCACACTTTTTGTGTTTGGCATATGTATTCACCACTGAATTGAAAAATTCAGTGTGCAATTCTGAGGAACTAATTCCCAATATGGGAGTTTCTGTTCCTTCTTAGTTAGTGTTCCCACTGTCTGGGGTATCACTTTCTGGGGCCCACTCAGAAGATCTGAAGTTTTTCTTCCTGTCTATTTCCATGCAATGGATAGGAAACTCAACTGCTACTTCAGGGTCATAAGCTGGGTTTCTTTTGACATTATCCAATGGCCATCTCCATTGGTATGATTTTTACCTTCTTTGTATATGATGGTCATATTCCCTCTATACTTCTGGATGGCTATTTGCCACCTCAGCATGTGTCTATTGGTAGTCTTCATGTTCAGTTAAGACTTAAAGGCTGTGCATTCTGTGTAGACTTCAAAGACTGCACCCTCCAAAAAATAATTGAGTTTCTCTAGAGCCCAGACTAAGCACAGACATTCTGTCTGGGTTGCCCCATACCTGGCTTCTGAATCTTTTAGCTGCCTGGAGATGTAACGTATTTCTCCCTCTCTTGGTTCACCATCCACAATTTTTCTCTGGTGAAGGGCTGCTCCTAAGCCTTGGCTACATGCTGCATCTATGTATAACTTGAATGGTAGTTCAAAGTCAGGCAAGATGAGCACAGGTGCATTTGTCAGTTCATATTTGATCCTCTTTTATGCATCCCTTCTTGCCTTGGTAATTTCAAAAACTACTTCTTTCAAACATAACTTGTATAAACTAATAGTTATGTGGGCAAAATGTTTGATGTGGTTTCTATACTAGCTAGCAAACCCAAGGAAAGATTGCATCTCTCTGATGTATCTTGGTACTGGCTTTTGAGGTACTGCTGCTACTTTGTTCTAGTCAATTGCCAGACTAAGACCCAAGACTTTATGTCCTAGAGATAGTAGCTCCTGTTGGCCAAAATTGCAATTTTCAAGTGAAATTTTCATATTTATGGGTGTGCATTTTCTTAGCACTCCGTCTGTGTATTGAGTATATAATAGTGCATTCAATATACACTACCATCCAGCCTTCCAATATTTCTTCTTGAAATATGGTGTCCATCATCCTTTGGAAGTGGCCTGGTGCATTCTTGATGCCAAATGGAATCCTGGCGAGCTCATATATGCCCATATGATATATGATTGTGAGTAATTTCATGGAGTTTGGTTTAACTCCATCATGGTGGATGCCCTTCACACAATCCATTTTGGTTACATATCTGGCTTTTGCCAGTTTGTCTAAGGGCATGAGTTATCCTGGGTATAGGGTTCCTGTCAGCTTTTGTGTAGTTATTTAGAGCTCTGAAATTTCCACACGGTCTAGACTTGCCATTGTGCAAGGTGATCAGGAAAAGAGTGGTAATTTCCACTATTTCATTATGTCCAATCTTCCTGATGACATCCATATCCAGGATTTCATTGATATGTTTTTCAATTTCCTTCCTGGTTTCCACAATTTCTGGGTAAGGAGGTCTCCTGAGCATGGGTGGATAGGGTCTTTCCACATCCAGAAATAGTACTATATCATGGCCTCTAATCTTTCCTAATGGTTCTTCACCAATGGCAAATGCTGGTCTATTCTTTCTCAGCATTTTCAGTGAACTTAGTTTCTGTTTACTAGTGTGGGTAGTGCTAAGCTGTCCCTCTCTGAATTAATTCAGTAGTTCTTCCAGAGGGTCTTGGGCAGATATTTGGTATATATCAAGTGAAAATTTCTTTTCCTTCTTGGTACCAATGGTAACTTGCCTGTTTCTACTATTGTAAATATCTATGCCATACATCCTCTGGTAATCCATTCCCACGAAAAAACCTTGGATGTGGGCATCATCAAGCACTAGAAACTCTAGGGTGGATCTGATTTAACCCTTACTATGCAGTATGGTTATTTCTTTAATAATTGCCCCAATTGAAGTCATCTTCCCTGAAGCACTTTTAAAGTTCTTTTTTTTGGTTGGCAAGCGTTGTTTCTCCCATTTTGGGAAGTAGTTATCCAGATAATTTCTGGCCACTATGCAGCAGTGTGCCCCATTTTCAGTGAAAAAAGTCATTTTTGTGGCGGTTCCAGGTATGTATTCCATTCCTTTGGTTGATGTGACCAGGAATGTTTGTGCATTGTGTTTGTGTTTGCACAAAACTTTTTTGGCAGTGTCTTGTGGAATGCCTGCTTCTAACTGTATTTCCTGGATTCCTAGTGGGGTTTCCTCTTGGTATTCCACTAGATATTCTTCTCTTGGGTGTGGCTCTTCATCAGATTGTTCTCTGATGGCGTCTCCCATAGAGTCTGAGTCAGAATCCTCTGTTTGGGATTCCTCCTCTGGGACTTTCTCAATGGCATAGACTTTTTTCTTTGCCTTTGGACAGTTGCTTCCAAAGTGGTCTGTTGAGCCACATAGTGGATCTTGAGAAGATATATTGTATATATCAAGTGCAAATTTCTTTACCTTGTTGGTACCAATGGTAATGTGCCTATTTTTACTGTTATAAATATCTATGCCATACATCCTCTGGTAGTCTGTTCCCAGGAGGAACCCTTGGATGTGGGCATCATTGAGCACTACAAACTCTGGGTGGAGTCTGATATTACCCTTCCTGTGGGGTATAATTATCTTTTTGATAATTGTACAAATGGAAGTCATCTTCCCTGAGGCACTTTTAAAGTTCTTTGCCTTAGTGGGAAAGAACTGTTTTTCCCAATTTGGGAATTGGTCACACAGATAATTTCTGGCCACTATGGAGCATTGTGCCCCCTATCAATGATCAAGGATGTTGACCATTGTCAATAAAGTCAGTCATTTTAGTGGCTGTTCCATGTATATATGCCATTCCTTTGGTTGGTATAACCAGGAATGTTTGTGCATCTTGTGTGTGTTTGCACAAGTTTTTATTGGCAGTGTCTTGTGGCATGCCTGCTTCCAACTGTATGTCCTGAATTTCTAGTGGGGTTTCTTCTTGGTATTTCACTAGAAATTATTCTCTTGGGTCTTGTTCATCATCAGAGTGTTCTCTGATGGCATCACCCATAGAGTCTGATTCAGAATCCTCTGTTGGGGATTCCTCCTCAGGGACATTCTCAATGGGATAGACTTTTTTTCTTTGCCTTTGGACAGTTGTTGGCATAGTGGTCTATTGAACCACAATTGTGACAAGAATTCTTCTCCTTTGCCCCTATGCCACTCTTCCTCTGGCCTTGTCTTTAAACTCCACCCTGAAATGTTGTTTCTATTTAAAACCACTGCCTTTACATGGGGTGTATTTCCCTATAATAATTCTTTTCCTTACATCTTGTAAGGTATTTTTAATGTCATCTAGAGTGAAATTGTGGTTTCATCTTCATTTCACTGCATGCTCTAGTTCTCCCAGAATTTGTGTTAGGAGTTTATGATTCCTCATCTGACTTTTCATTTGAGGATCAATGGCTTTAAGTCTTTCAGACTGTCTAAGACACCACCCATATGGATCTTTGTCCACAGGTTGTTTGTCATTTTCAAATGACATGGTCTTTTTCCATATCCAAGTACCATTGCTGTACTTTTGGATTATTTGACTCTTCCACCATGGCAAGTTTCTTCTTCCATGGATTTCTTTCATTTCTGTGTACCATATACTAGCATTTCCTTTAAGTGCTGTATTAAGTCTAGGAGTGATACAGTAGTCTGGTATACTTGCTACATCAATGAAGAGTTCATCAATATAATCTATGAGTTCCATATGATCATATTCTCCAGCTACAAAGAATTTGGGCTGGCGTGAGGCCTCGGGAAGCTATTTCAAGGCTTCCTTTTCTGAATAAGACATATCATCTCCATCCTGGTATTGTTATGGAGATTGTTCCTTTTTCATAAGCATGGCATCTGGTTTGATAACATTGTGGTGATATGGATTATCCATAACATGGCCTTGTGGTTGGGGTGTCATGCTATGGTAGACATTAAACTGTTTGTTTATGTGATCCTGTGAGGTATGTACAACATACTCATAACGCCATAAAAGACTTCATATAAAGTTGAATTAGTCTTTAACAGACTTCTCAATTGTATTTAAAATAGAAAATAACAAAAACTAAGTATAACCTTTCTTTGGATAAGCAAAGTTGTAGATATTATGTCATTTTTGGATTCTACACTAAAAATGACCTAGGGTACACCCATAGGGTGTTATACCCAAAAATGCTTATTTCTTATGTTATTGGAAGATTTAGGAATCTCACAGTACTAATGTAACTTTTCTAAGATCTTTTTGAAATTGTTCAATTTAAGCTTAAATAAGCTTAAATTTGAAGTTGCATAAGGTTTATGCAAACCTACCAAAATTTTAGTTAAAATGGAGGTGTGGTGTATATTTAATGAATTGGCTGAGAATTTGCCATACAGAATTTTAATCCTGGGTGAGCTCAATTTAAAAGGGTTTAAGGCCATAGTATGGCTTTAAATAAATAAAAGGGCAAAATCCACACAAAAAGGTGGGACAAAGGAAAAAGACCAAACATAGCTGCGGTACCAACTTTTTGGATCTGCAAGGATTCAATTAAGGTTGTCCACCTGTATTGGAGGATCTTCAAACTTATTTAAAATTTAGGATTACACTTTGATCCAACTTAGAGTCTAAACTGGTTTTTTCCCAATGTGGACAGGAATTTCAAGCTGCCAAAGGGTAAATCCCAATAAGCTGGCTTGAAATTGAAGTTTTGAGACCTGTCAAAGATTAAAAAAGCTTAAGACGCCTAAATAAGATGAAAATTTCAGCTTACAAGCATTAAAACCTTATCAAAAGCTAAGGTATAGTGTGTATTGCTATTTTACATGGAAAAATAGTAATAACTTCAAAAATTCATTAAAAATGCAATTCTTGATGGATTTGCTTTAAATATCACACAGCTTACAATTCAAAATTAACTATATATAGGTTAAATCTCAAGTATCTTTTATAAACAGAATTCCTGGGTAATTAGTGTAAGGTTTGAATATGAAACAATAATTAAGAATTACTTATTTTTCACTCATTGTACTCTGAATGTCCTTATTAATAAAGTAAAGAAGATAAAAATTATCATAATAATAAAGTATTATTATAATTATGGTGTAAAAATAATTATACTATTTAATAAATATAATAATATAATTTATATTAGGGGGTGTCAAAGTTACCAAATCCCACACTCAAAATTGTGAGTTTTTTTTTGCCAAAATCCCACATTAATTTTTTGGGATCTCAGAAATCCCACACCTAAAGAGGTGAGGTATTTTGAGGTACAAAAACCCAGGTTTTTTGGTACCAAATCCCGTGTTTAAATACCAAAATCCCACCTTTAGCTTCCCATAAAGGCACATTTTTCAAACACACAACTCAGTAAGGGCATGTTAAATTGCATAAAAATTTCCTTCTCTTGCATAAAATCTAAATACACTCATCATTTATTAAGTTATTTGATTTCAAATTTCATTTACTACCAGCCGTTTCTTTATTTACCATGCCCAAGGCATCGCAAAGGCTACCTTTACTTCAGACCTTGAACTCACTTCCGTTCATCGATGCTCTCAACTCTGATAGTGATTCTGATATCCAGGAAGATATAATCTTGTTAGATATGATAACCTCACAAAGATACATCAATCCTCGTAGAAGATATCCATCTCATTACATGTATACAATGAATGATTTACAGACATTCTCATCTGAAAAGTTTCGACAGCTATGTAGGACAACACATGAATCATTTGAAAAATTGGTTGCACAAATTCAAGCTGATAAAATCTTTCAAAACTCATCACAAAACAAACAACGCAATCCTGCCATCCAATTGGCTGTGGCATTATCAAGGCTAGGATCAAATGGAAATGGGGCAGCTTTGGGAAAGATTGGAATGTTGTTTGGAATTAGCCATGGGGCTATTGTGTTGTACACTCAAAGAGTCATTCAGATATTAATGAAGTTGAAGCACAAAGTAATTGTGTGGCCAACAATAGAACAACGCAGAGAAATGTCTCAAGTAATGCAAGCAGAAGGCTTCCCTGGGTGCATTGGGTTTATTGATGGGAGTCTCATACCATTATCACAACGTCCTCCCAATGATGGTGAAGCGTATTTTGATCGCAAAAAAAGGTAAGCTGTTGAATCTTTATTCTTTATTTCAATCTTACTGATGGTTTACATATAAGTTATTCTATGTTAATACAACTGGTTTGCAATATCAACAAGCAGTTCACTGCTCTGCATGTTGGTTGTACTGGGTCACTTCATGATTCGAATGTCTATCAACATATGAAAATAGCACAAACACCTCAAGAGTTTTATGAAAAGGATCAGTACTTACTTGCAGATTCGGCATATGCAAGCTCTCCTTGGGTTGTTCCAGCATATAAGGGAGTTGTAGCACATAATGAAGACAACCGTTCGTTCAATTTCTGTCTAGCAAAATCAAGGGTCAGAATCGAGCATGCAATTGGCATTTTGAAGGGGAGGTGGTTTTCTCTAAGGGAAATGAGAAATCAAATGAGGTATAATCATGAAATTGAATATTTTGTTAGTTGGGTTGTGTCTTGCACGATTTTACATAATATGTTAGCTCAAATTGGTGATGAGTGGTTTGATTTATATGAAGATGATGATCCACCACAAGTGGAAAATCAGGCCAACAATGACATTGGGGAAGATGTGCTAAATATGCGTGAGAAAATTAAACCAATCACTTTGGCATGGAAAAATAGTCAATTGTAAATTTCTTCAGGACCAATGTTTTATGTACTTAATTTAATGGCATACAACGGAGTGGAGATGTTATTCATAAAATAAAAGTATTTACAATTAACATTTTTTACTTCTTTTTTGATCCTGCATATTTCGTTCAAAGTACCTATTGACTCTTGAATTTATTTCGGTGGGTGTCATTTTCAAGAATTTGTCACCTACATTAAATAATTTATGGTTTATTTGAAAAGAACATCCAAAATGAGTAATTGTGTCATGATTGATAATTTCTGGAGGTGGTTTTGTTGTATGATGAACCATTGTTGATGTCTTCCAAAGTATTTCCATGATGCCAGGTTTTTTTGAAAAATCAATCTCCATTTTTAATTCAGGGAAGTGTAAGCCATGTCCAGAGGGGGTGAAGATAGTAGGAAGTGGAAGGAAATCTTTTTTTGATACAAAAGAAAAAATACCATAAGTCCAGGAATTGAGATCGTTTAAATCTTTGTGTGGCTTATTGAAAAATCTATCTTGGGTGACAATGACATAGGTAAACGATTTGAATCCTTCCTTGGGATTGGCAGAAGTCCATTTGAGTTGACTGAAGTTGGGTAATTGGGCTGCTTCCATTAATGATTGATTTTCATTTGCTGCTAATTTTGAAAAATGGGAGATTCTTGAGTAAATGAATTCGTCATATTCATGAAGCTTGATCCATTGATTGTTATCTGTTTCAATTTGATGAGGAGTTAAACCAGGTTTTCTGGAGTAAACACCTAATAATTTTGTAATCAGTCAGTAATTATTAAGGGAATATGACAAAAAGATCACACACCTGCAGATTTTCCAGCATCAGAACCAGATCAAAACCCAATACCTTTCATAATGCCACCTTTGAGTTGCTTATTGGTTTTAATTTCTTGTCGATTTTGAGATAAGGACATTAATGTCATGACGATTTTTTGCAGCATTTGAGAGTGGCCAGAATAATTATCAAATGGGGTTATTTCATATATGATGACAGGCAAAAACGGCTTGGATGTTTTATTAATGAGGATATAAGGATGGGGGAGAGTGTTAAGTGATGGAAGTTTTACCCATGAGGCATTTGAAGATTTCTTGTCCATCGAAATTGTGGAAAAGTTTTTAAATTCTTTTTTGGAATGGCCAAGGTGAGACATTATTTCTTTTGAATCATGGATGTGTTGTCTTTGGCTTCGGGTGAGCTTTCTTTTATTATTTAATTTGGTATTATTATCCTCATGATGTTCTATATTTGGTTTAGTCCTAACCATGACATCAAGAGGAGTAATATGAGCTTCATCATCTTCCAAATCATTCTGATGATGTGCTGAGTCTGGTTTAGTCCTAACCATGACATCATCAAACTTATTGGAAGAATAAGAAGGAGGAGGAGATTTTTTTTGAATTTTAAGGATGATGGAAGGGATGGGAAATGAAATGACATTGCAAAAGAAACCCTTATAAATAATCCACCCCTACATGAACAAATAAAACAAAAATTAAAACAAAAAAGAAAAAAAAAGGTTAGTAAAGATCATAATCCAAAAAAAAAAGTCGGAAATGGATAATGATGAGTGATGGTTAGTAAAGATCATAATCCAAAAAAAAAAAAGTCGGAAATGGATAATGATGAGTGATGGTTAGTAAAGATCATAATCCAAAAAAAAAAAGTCGGAAATGGATAATGATGAGTGATAGTTAGTAAAGATCATAATCCAAAAAAAAAAAAGTCGGAAATGGATAATGATGAGTGATGGTTAGTAAAGATCATAATCCAAAAAAAAAAAAGTCGGAAATGAATAATGATGAGTGATGGTTAGTAAAGATCATAATCCAAAAAAAAAAAAGTCGGAAATGGATAATGATGAGTGATGGTTAGTAAAGATCATAATCCAAAAAAAAAAAAGTCGGAAGTGGATAATGATGAGTGATGGTTAGTAAAGATCATAATCCAAAAAAAAAAAGTCGGAAATGGATAATGATGAGTGATGGTTAGTAAAGATCATAATCCAAAAAAAAAAAAGTTGGAAATGGATAATGATGAGTGATGGTTAGTAAAGATCATAATCCAAAAAAAAAAAGTCAGAAATGGATAATGATGAGTGATGTATGATGATGATTATAAAAAAAGAAAGAAATAATGATGGGTGGGTGAGTTGTGGATGATGATGGTGATGGGAGGTGCAAAAAAATGATTAAAATATTTTAAAAGACCAAAAGGACATTACCTACAGAAAAATTTAAAAAAAATTAGCAAAAAAGGATTGTGATTGAACAAAAAGAAGAGAAATTCACTTACCTGAATTTTGAAAAAAGTGAGTTTTTTTTTCAGAGGGAAGGGTGAAAAATAAAAAGAGAATAAAAATAATTGAGAATTGACAAATCAAATGTAAAAAATTTGGTGATTTTTTTTAAGAGGGAGGAGTGAAAAGCAAAAATGAAAATTAAAATTTGAAATTCAAAAAAAAAAAATTTAAAAAAAGTTTGTTTTTTTTTTAATTGGGAGGGGTGAACAGTAAAAAAAAAAAAATTCAATGAAATTAAAGGAAAAAATCAACTTTAAAAAGCAAATTAAAAATTAAGAATTAAAAATCAAAAATCAACTGAACAAGGGACTTTGCCCATTTAAAAGTTGAAACCCTTCAAAATAAAAAATAACCATTAAATTTAAAAAAATATATAGAAAAAGATGAAAAAATTTCCCAACAAACCATAAAATGACATTTTCATAAAAAAGGAAACAAACTGTCATCGAATTTGATTTTTGAACAGACTTCATATAAATGCTCAATGCAAAACTTGCCCAAATTTGCAAATCTGCCGCAAATTGCAAATAAATGTCATATGCACTTGGAATGGCAAGTTGGTGCGTCAATTATGCATAAAAATTGAAATTTCCCTTTGGTAATAAAGTGGAGTCAGATTTCATGACATAAGATCAATAATTAAACAAGCACCATATATAAATTGATCACATTACACATATGTAATAAGTTATTTTTTATTGACTAATGCCAGAATGCGTTCCAGCTCCCCAATTGGCCTGCTTGATGACAATGCCGCTATAGTGAGATCCATCTGGCATTGCTTTTCCTTCAATTACAATTCACAATTCCACTTTTCTTTTTCAAATTCATGTTTCTTTGCATTTTGCTTCTCGTCAAACTCCATTTGTTTTTGTAGCTTGACTTCTTCAAACCGTTGTTTTTCCATGTTGCACACTTTCTCTTCATTCCACCTCTCCCTGTCCCACTCCAAATGTGCATGATCACTTATTTCACGGGCTAATAAGCATGAATTTTGTCAGTAGGATTCTTAATAGTATCCATAATTGCAAGTCATACCTTTGTTCCGTGATTCAAGTATATTTGCATAAGTAGGTGCAAACATATCCAGCGACCTTTTCCTAGAACCACTCTTGTCATTCAAGTTGGGTGTCATGGCTTGATTACGCTTTTGTGCTGAATGCATTATGGATTTACTTTTCTGATCAAAGGAGGAATAATCAATATTGGTGTGAATAAATATGACTCTTAAATGTACTTACCAAATCATCTTGAAGGTTTTCCACTGGAACCAAGTTATCCTCATTATGAAGCAAACGATCCAGATTGTGAGGTGAATCCAAGTGATTATTCTCCTTTGAAAAGCAAATGGGCTTTAATTATCTGAGGTATAAAAAGGAAGAGACCATAGCGTACCTTATCAAGCAAAACATCCTCATCATCACCATTGAGACTGTCTTTTTCTTGCGAATCATAGCTTGCAATGGGAGTGACATTGGGCTTGTGGCCAAAGAGCACATCCATTTCTGCATAGCAAGGACACATACTTTCCAGCTTTTCACTCATGGATTTTATTCCTTTACTCTCATCTTCTTCCGTTATTCCAGCCCCAGTTAAGTTTTCAAATTTTTTGGCTGCCATATATTTCTTTTTATATGTTCGCCATCGATCTCGGATGCTGCTTGAACTAAGGTTTAGGCGATTTCGTGATTTTTTGTTGACCTCAATGGCCATAAGCTGAAACCCATGCTGCTTTGAGGAAGGAGGTCTTCCAATAGTTGTTGAACCGCTAGTACCAAAACATGACTCAAAATTGGACTTGACTGAAAGCCAATTAATTATTGTTAAATAATCTGTACGTATTAAGTGACCTGATGGATGAGGCAGGCCAGAGGTGATCTTCATGTCTGTCTTGATTTGTCTTGCTTTGGATCGAGGCATTATTATATGGATGATGAAGTATAAATGGACTATCAGCTGTTCGGTCAGATTGTCCAAAATGGAGTTCAGAAGAACATGTTGTACAGGTATGAATTGTGAGTACTCATTTGGGTTAGGTTTCAAGCTGAAATCCCAGATGCATGGGATTTGGTCAAAATACCAGGGGACTCAGTTAAAATACCATGGGATTTATACATAAAAAACCTGGGATTTAGTGTTGGGATTTGGGTTCCAAATCCCATGTTATTTTAAGGCGGGATTTGGTGACTTTGACACCCCCTATTATAAAAATATAATATGATGAATAAATATATTAATATATAATAATTCATATATTTAAAAGCACATTATTATTGTTACCAACAAATGATAAAGGCGTAAAAAGTTGTCTTTTATTACTAAAAAACAATTAATAAAAACATTATTACCAATATTAAAGTTATAAATTAATATCAGTACTATTTATATTAATTAAATAATTATTAAAGTAATAATAAAGAGAAAATTATTATAATAAGAGAAAATAACCTACTTTTAATACTTAATATAATAATTTTGAGATAATTTAGGCCAAAAAATTCAAATACAACTTATTGAAATTGTATTTATAATAAAAATGGAGAAAATTACAAATATTCTTGATTTTTTACATGGAAATGAGATTTTAGAGATATTTTTAACAAAAACAATTAAATAAATGATTTAATCACGTCAAAATATATTATTATAATAAGATGATCTTTGTTTTTTAATAATATAAGAGTTTTATATATAAATAATAGAGATATTACCTTTGGATTTCATTGATTTAATGTTTTTGAAGCATCTGAGGGGGTAATAGAGTAAAAAGAGCTCTATTTATATTCAATTCCTCCCTCCTAGAGTCCAACATGCTTCTAGTAAACGTGTAATGATCATATCCACTGGAATTGATCATTACTTTAAGTTTTGGTGATTATTACATCATGATCAAACCATCTTATCTCATTATTACGCCCTTATTTAGAGTTATCACTATAACTCCAAGTTTGATGATTTCACAGGCTTGGAAGAACCCCAAGTTTCGTGTATTTTATTAGTTTTAATCATAAACTAATAGTATGCACCACATTTAACACTTATATGACTGTTAAACTTAATTTAAAGTTACAAAGAGTGATCATAATTGAACAAATTAAGCTCAAACTTTGATCCTTTTACATCATAAAAACTCTATTTTTAATGATTTTCCTTGTAACTCATCTTTTCTGTTGAAATTTAATATTTCAAACTTCAAACCATGATTTCAGGGGGTTATGTCCTGAATTTTATAATAGAAATTACTTCATTCTTCACGAATGAACTAGTATAATCCAACTGTATACTTTTTTTTAAGTTTGGACCACTTTCACAACAAAGTGGTCAACAGCTCTATTGATTTTAATCAATAATTCATTAAAGGTTTCAACCTTGTTTTGCACTTGTGAAATAAAGCTCAAATCTGTGTTCCTAAAGTAATTACATGATGACTTTTTTTTTATCACTCTATCTTGTATAATTCAAACAATATTAGCTATGATCCTTGAATATATGCATTGACCAAAACAGTGCATATATTCAGCTTAAATCCTTAAATTTTGATTTTGGAGATTAGCTTATTAATTGTTTTATGTGTACACCTTTATGTACGATACAATGGTACAATTTATTTCACATGTTGTCTCATTGTTTTCTGAAATAATCAGTGATTAATGTCTTTCATAAGGTATTGTTATATATAGCTCATTAAGTATTGATTTTACAGATATGTCATAAAATGGTATATGTGTATTTTACCATGGGGAATTCAGTGGTGTAATTCATTTCACATGTGTATTCATTGGTTTCCAAGGTAATTCCAACTTTATGCCTATTTATGGAAATTTTTGTAATTTTAAGATAATTATTCTGAAGGTATTATTATTCTAAATAATTTTAATATAATCATCCTAAAGGTATAGTTATTCTAAATATGTCTTGTGAACTGTTTGGGTATGTGGTAATAACTTAAAGGTTCACATTCCATACCACCAAAATAGATTGTACCACAATCTGATATGTGTAATTAGGGCATCATCCACTGTCCTACCTCTTCAATAGACTTTATCAATCTTGAAGCTCAATAATGCTTAATTTTTCTATTCCTTAGGTTTTCTTTCACGTCTCAACCTCCTTAGTAGCTCATCAGAAATTGTTAAAGCGTTCTCAAGTATACATTCATCTTCTTGAGCTGGATTTCTATACCTTACAAGGTATTCTCTTTCTTTCTTGTTTCTTGTCCTTCTTTATTTAAGGACTTTCAAACTTTTCTTCTCTTCTCCTTCTTCCAAAGGGAGAATTTCAAGTGGGGGTTGATTTCTTAGTGGAAATTTTTTTTCACTTGAGCTGTAAGGTTTTATTAGACTTACAGGGAAAGTTGGGTGTTTGTTCATTAAATCATCTGTGAGTTCCAATTGCACAGGATTGGGTCCATGAAGTTCTCTCATCATAAAGGGTCCTTTAAAGGAATCTTTCAATTTCTTTAGGCCTTTTCTGTTATCGAAATTAAGGGTTGATACTAGCACCAAGTCTCCTATCTTGAAGTCAGGTGGTTTATGAGTTTTATCCCATCTTTCTTTTGAATATTTTAAAGAATCTGGCATAAATCTGTTTGCATGGTGTCTTGCTTTGTCAAGAATTAATTTGAAGCTTCTTGCTGTTGGATGTATATCCACTGAGTCCTTTTTGAGGGTATCATAAGGAAGGCTTGGATTACAACCTTTTTCTAGCATTTCTGGTGTTTTTCCATTAGAAGAATGGATTGATGTTTTGTATGCCAGCTCAAGGGCTGGTATTAGTGTACACCAATCATGGGTAAAACCATCAGAATCTTTAAATTCTAGTCCATAAGCACAGAATCTTCTGATCATATGCTCCAAGGTTTGTATCATCCTTTCTGCTAGGCCATCAGTTTGAGGATGATAAGCTGCTGAGAATGATAATTTTGTCCCAAGAAGGTTATGGCCATTTGTCCATAATGCTGAAGTGAACTTTGGGTCTCTGTCACTTACGATATTTTGTAATAGGCCTGTGTGGCTAATGACTTTATTCCATCTCATTACGGCTGTGTCCATAGCTGTGTCATCTTTGTGACATGGTAAGAACATGGGAGTTTCAATGACATGGTAAGAACATGGGAGTTTCACTGTACCTGTCAACTAACACTAGGCATGCATTATAGCTTCTGTCTCTTCCTGGAGGTAATGCTGTTACCCAATCCATATGAACTATTTCCAATGGGGATTATGGTTCTTGCATTTGGATCATCATTCCAAATTTCTTTCCTGTGGCTCTGTTGGCCTTTTGACATCTGTCACAGGTTCGGCAGTATTCTGAAACATCTTTGTTCCAATTTGGCCACCAAACGCAGGTTTTCACCCTCTCTAGTGTTTTATCTTCTGAGAGATGTCCAGTTGCAACACTATCATGACACTCATGTAAAACAGTGTTTATCAGGGTTCTATCTGATAAGGCCATCACACATGTGTTTTTTTTTCTATGGTAAAGGATTCCATCAAGGAGGTGGAATCTTCCTTCATCATATGCCTTTTTCAATGTTTCATCTAGTTTTGATGAAAGTGATGGGATTTTGCAGTCTTTCATTAGAAATTTGCTTAAGATATGGAAATTCTTGTCTATGTTATAGCTTTATTTAACTTGGTTAAAGAATTCTGCCCCAATATCTGTAACACATATTCCTTCTATATGGTGCTCCTCCTGTGGTACCCATGCTGGATTGTCAGGGGTATTTGCTAGAGCCCATCTGCTAAGACCATCTGCATTTTTATGGATGTTACCATATTTATGAACAATAGTCATATTTCCTCTATATTCCTGGATAGGAATTTGCCATCTCAGTGTCAGCTGGAGTCTATGTTGAAGCAGTAATTAGGCTATTTACAACTAGAACTATGACTGTGACATGTGAAAATAATTTTTATATATAAGTTTTTTGATAATGTAATGGTTTATAATATAATAAGAGGGTTCTACTATTAAGAAATAGTGGTGGTGAGCATTATTGAGAACCCTGGATGCAGTCTTACCAGTTGGATTACTATAATAAAAACTACAATAATTAAGATTATAATTATACCCGTATTATTACCCAAGAGTAAAGCTTCTTTGGACAGTTTACTACGTAGGTTATTCAAGAGCAGGATGAGGAAACAATTCTGGCTGTGAAAAGCCTCCTTTTTATCCCGAAATGGGGTGGAAAGGGTGCTAGACCTTTCCACGTAGAGGAAGTGAAGATTTTGTCACTCTCTGGTACTGGCTTGTGGTTTGCAAACAGCCTTCATAGACTGTATTGGGCTCAGATGTGGTTTTGAAACCACATCTGGGAAGTTTTCACCAATACAGGGTGAAAATTTCCATCTGGGGACTTCACAGATTGATTCTGAGGTGTGTGATGCGTAGAATGCTGTACAGAAACTGTATGGGACCCCAGTATTGACTGACATATGAGGTATTCAAGTAAAAACATGCTTCTTTGTCTATTTTACACCTCATATTCATGATTATGGGATATTATCCCATGGTAAGGCTGTATTTGACAGCAGGTTTGGAATCTGACCTTAAAACAGCCATAACTTTGTCAATTATTGAGATATCAACCTCCAAATTGGTTCAGTGAGTAGCCCTGTATGTGCTCTACACAATGGTACCTCATTTGATATGGGTATCATTCAATATGGCAAAGTTATCCCATGTACAAGACTTTTGTACATTTGTGTGTATCAGGCAAAAAGCTGTATTGAGCTTGTTTACCCCATACCTTCTGCTGTAGTTGAGATATGGGTAAGTGGATGACACCATCAGATAGCCCTGATTGTTCTCTTTCCAAAAAGACCCCACTTCAAGTATCCCACACTAAAACTGTAGAAGTTATATGGGAGGTGAATGTTTTGTTCACCATTATTTGGCCTGAAATTGACCATAACTCCAGTACTATTGGCGCTGGCTCAGTTTGGCTGGTAGCATTGGATAGCCCTAGCTTAGAGCTTCATTCTATATACCCATTTGATTGGGTTAAGTCTCTCCTTCTAGATTTTAGATGAGAGGTGAAAATTAAGGATTATGCTCAGCAATAACTTTGAGCAGGAATAACTTTGTTATTTCTTGTCCTATGGTGATGGGACTTATATTTTCAGAAAGGGGTGAGTTTCCTCTTTCCTTTGATACTATTTGAGCTGATTTGGCTCAGCTCCATGTTTAGGTGGTATCTTGGCTATACCATTGGTTTATGGTATTTTGGCTGTCATGCTTATGCTCTGGTTTTGAGTCACAGGCTGACATACCCTCCCTCTAAAAAGGGCTCATCATTGATGAGACTGTTTAGTCCTCCTAGAGGCTCTGAATTTCCTTAGATGAAGGCTCCCATCTGGTATGGCATCCTCTGCCAACCATTTGTCTTTATCAGCTGTTTGGTGCTTGAATCTGACTAAGTATTGTCTCTGATCCTTTCCATTAAGTCTGATCTTCCTAGCCCTGATGATTTTACTCACAGGTCCTGGGGAATCCTCCACTTCCACTATATCAGGTGGTGTGGGGTTCTTTTTCCTGGAGGGGAATTTATCCTCCACTGTTTGGAAGTATGGTTTTACCAAACTCACTGAGAAGACTGGGTGCTTCCTGGAAAATTCCTCTATAAGTTTGACTTCCACTGCATTCTTTCCTATCAACTTAATGATAGTGAAAGGCCCTAGAAATGAGTCCCTCATCTTCTTGGGTCCTTTAAAATTATTAAAGTTCAGTGTAAACACTAGCACCTGGTCCCCTTCCTTAAAGTCAGGTTCCATGTGTGTCCTGTCCCACCTCTGCTTATTATAATCCTTTCCTTCAGCTATGCATTTAACAGCTGTATCACAAGCCCTCTTCACCATATCATGGAAGTATTTGGCTGTGGGGTGGATGGTTAGAAGATTTTTCTTCAAGTGATCCACAGGCAACAGGGTATTCCACCCTTTCTCTACCACTGCAGGTGTTTTTCCTATGGCAGAGTGCTGACTTGGATTATAAGCCAGTTGGACAGCTGGTAGAAGGGTAAGCCAGTCATGGGTGTATCCCTCATGGTCCTTGTATTCCATGCCATAGGTGCAGAACCTTCTAGGAATTTCCTCCATTCTTTGGATCATCCTCTCAGCTAGGCCACCTGTTTGTGGATGGTAAGCTGTTTAAAACGCAAGCTTGGTTCCAAGCATGTCATACAAGTTGGTCCAAAATTCTGATGTGAATTTTGGGTCCCTATCACTAATGATGATCTTGGGGACTCCCAGGTAAATATGATGTTATTCCAAAATAACAGAGCAGTATCCATGGCTGTGTCCTCCTTGTGGCATGGTAGACACCTCATGATTTTGATGAACCTATCAACTATGATCAAGCAGGCATTGTAGTTTTCTTTGCCTCCTGGGACAAGTCCTGTAACCCAGTCCATGTTGATGGTCTCCCATGGGTGTTTGGGTTCTTCTATATGCTGAAGTAACCCATACTTCTTGCCATGTTTCCTATTTTCCTTTTGGCATCTTTCACAAGTGATGATGTATTCTCCCAACTCTTGTTCCCACTTGGGCCACCAAGCTGTGCTTGCTACCCTCTCCTTAGTCCTGTCTTCATTCATGTGTCCCATATAGGGGCAGTCATGGCATTCCTGCAGGATCAGCGAAATGTGGTCCCTGTCTACCACTGTGTGTTCACTTGTGTGTTTTTCTCTGTGGTAGAGCAGGCCATCTATAAGGAAAAACTTGTTGTCCTTATAGGCCCTCAACCAGGGTTCTTCCGGCCGGGACTCCAGTTCTGGACTCCTGTACCTTTTTTGAAGGATTTGTAGTAATATGCCACACTGTTTGTGCTTGGCATATGACTTCAGTACTGCACTAAAAAATTCATTGTGTAGTTCTGAGGAACTTATTCCCAGTATGGGAGTTTCTGTTCCCTCTAAATCAGTGTTTCCACTGTCAAGGGTACCCCTTTCTGGTGCCCATTCAGAAAATCTGAAGTTCTTCTTCCTATCCACTTCCATTAAATGGATAGGAATCTTGGCTGCAACTTCAGAATCATAAGCTGGATTGCTTTTGACATTGTCCAGTGGGAATCTGCTAAGGCCATCTGCATTGGTATGAGTTCTACCTTCTTTGTATATGATGGTCATGTTCCCTCTATACTCCTGGATGGCTATTTGCCATCTCAGCATGTGTGTATTTGTAGTCTTCATGTTCAGTAAAGACTTCTATTTGTAGTCTTCATGTTCAGTAAAGACTTCAAGGCTCTGCAGTTGTCACAGGGGCTCTTCTAAAATGAAGAGGGCCTGGCACTCAGTGAACAGACTTACTTATGGAGGGCTCAAAAAGAAATACTCAAATGATGAGAGTAATGGAGTAAGAGGATAAATTCCTAGTCATAAAATAATAAGTATAAAAGATAAGAGAGACAAAGCAAAAGCAATAATAAAGAGCCAACCACAAATAATCCTGAGTCACTGTTTCAACCTGTTCAGAAAAGAGAAAAGGGATTAATAAGGATATGGCCACCAGGACTCTACTGAACAGGTGAGGGAAGGCTAAGACTAACTTAGTAAATAATAAAATAATATTCCAAAAGTGAGAATAAAATAATATTAAATAATAAATCAACTATTTTAATTAACTGGGGGAAAAACCCCCAGGTCGGTGAAGAGGGGCTGGTATATGTGAGAAATACCAGCCTTGGAGTTTGAGTGTTGAGATACTTGTCTGTATGCTGGAAGAAGTTGGATGTGGGATTGAATCCTGTATTGGTGAATCCAATACAGGTTATACAGTCAATACAGGTATTTGCGCCTGTATTGATTACAGGCCTGTATTTGGTGAATCCTGTATTTGGGTCTTGCCTGTATGAAAACTGTATTGAGGTTTGAAACTGTATTTGGATCTTGCCTGTATAAAAACTGTATTTAGAGAGTCTTGAATGAAACCCCCTTGCTGATTGGGTTTTGAAGGGTATCCATGATATAATGATTTGCTGATGATGATTGGAAATGCCCCTGCCTCCTTGGCTGTGACATTATCCCCCTCTTGAAAGTGGTGAGCTCTGAGCACCATAAGTATAGTGAGTCTTGATGAGCTTGCAATCAATTCAAACAGTTCTTTCCCCAACTCCTTAAGATTTTCCCCTTAAAACTTCTTCTTCAATCAATACTCAAACCAATCTTCATTTTACTATTTGTAAGTATTTTCCCCTTGATTTTTGATTCTGAATTTCCTCTGTTTCATTCAAACTGCCTTCAATCTTCATAAAAATTCCTTTAATCTTGTCTTGAGTGTCTTAATTAACTTTTCTTGAGTCCTCATGGCTTTGAAAGGTGGTTGATTTGAGTTTTTTGTCCCAAGACCACTTGAAATCATCATGATTTTGAATTTAGAGTGTTGGCATAAGGTGGCCAACATTTGAAATTTTGGACTAAATGAGTAGTCCTGGCCAAAATCCCTGAAAGTGTGAATAAATGGGTTTTTTGGCCAATTTGCGCAAAAATGCGCAAAATGCACAAATGCGCCAATATGCCATATTTGGCATAAAATGGTGAAAATGATGAAAAAATGGCCTAAAAGTGGTTTTTGGCCATTTTGCGCATTTTTGCGCAAAATGCGCAAATATGCGCAAAGTGCGCAGATTTTGCGCAAAATGCGCAAATGCGCAAACATGCCATATGTGGCATAAATTGGTGAAAATGATGGAAAATTTGAATTATTGTGAAGAAATGGCCTAAAAGTGGTTTTTGGCCATTTTGCGCATTTTTGCGCAAAATGCGCAAATATGCGCAAAGTGGGCAAATTTTGCGCAAAATGCGCAAATGAGCAATTATAACGATTTTGGCCAAAAAGGCATTTTGAAGGCTTTTGACAAGAAAAGGGCCCTTTTGCGCAAAAATGCGCAAAAGTGCGCAAATGCGCAAAAATGCGCAAAATGCGCAAATCACCCAATATGCACAATTAAGCATATTATGATAATAATTGATGAAAAATGGCTCTTTTGATGTTTTGAGGTCTGATATGGCCAATTGTGCCAAAGTACATATCTTGATGAAATTGGCCAATTGGGCCATTTTGAAACAGTTTCTTCTATGAACTTGATTTTTTCTTGAATATCTTCTTCTTATCCCCTCTTGATTGGTCAATTGCCATAAACACCTTGCTGATTGGGTTTTGGCTTTCAATTTTGAGCTTGAGGAATGAGTTCAAGGCTGACATTCATATTTGACTCCACTGCCTCTGGTTCCCCGCCTTTTGTGATTTGGAGATGCCTTGGTTATGAAGTTTGAAGAAACATTGAAGAAATTTGATGAGGATTATCTGTAGCTTGTCTTTACCATTACTAGTGTTTGCTCTTGATTATTAAATAAATTCACTCCCCAAACAAGATATGGGAGTTATGATTGCTGCTTTTGAAACAAGAAATGAAAATTAAATCATACAAGTAAAAGAAAATGAAATAAAAAATAAAAAATAAAAATGAAAGAGAATTGAGAGAAAAAGAGAGTAAAGAAAGAAATAAGAAATGCCTGAGGGTTGTCTTTCTTGTGGTGAGTTGCTTGATTTTTGGCCAAAAGATTCTGAAAGATGAAATCAAGCATTTGATGCTCACAGCGTGGCCAAGGTAATGTTTTTACAAGAATTAGACCCCTCAGGGATGCATACCAGGAGATGGAACTTACTTTCATAACTTCCACTCCCCACCAAGCACCATAAATGAAAAATGAAATATGCCATAAGATGAATTTGATAATGAATGTCTTGAAAGATAATTTATGGCATGATTAAAGAAAGAAGAGAAGATAAAAGAAAAGATTGGGCCAAATCTTGATGAAAAGTCCAAATCTTGAGGGTATGATGTTGCAAGGCCTTCTGAACCTGTCCAAAAAATTGACAAGTGCTCACAAAGTGGCCAAGGTGATGCTTACAACAAATTTGGGTAGAATACCCCCTTAAAGGTGCATGCCAGGAGAGGAACTTACTTTCATAAACTCCAATCCCCACCAAGCACCATAAATCAAACTCTTGAGGCATTTGGGCCAGGCTTGTCTGGATACAAAGTGTGAAAATCCTTGACAAGGTCTGGGGAGTTGGTAAGGTTAGAAGCTGGTTCCCAAGTTGTTCTTTCTGGGTCTTCATTGAATCCTTTCCACTCCAATAAATACCATAATGAACCTCTCTTGAGTTTTGAGTCCAGAACCTGAGCCACTTCCCATTCTTCTTGCTCTTCCACTATTACTGGAGGTGGTGGCAATTGGTGTCTATTTGGGATAGTTGATTGCTTGACTGGTTCTAATAAGGACACATGGAAAACAGGGTGAACTGACTTCCATTGTTGAGGCAACCTGAGGTGATATGCATGGCTGCCAATCTTCTTGAGAACTTTGAAGGGTCCCAGCCATCTTTCTGAAAGCTTTTTGGTGGGTCTTGTTGTCTTGATGTTCTTGGAAGCTAGCCATACTTTGTCCCCAGGTTGGAAATCAGGTGGAATTGCTCTATTTTTATCTGCATACTTCTTAAAACGCTTTATTGCTGACTCTAATTCTTCTTTGACCACTTGCTGTACTGATTGGAGTTTTGATGATAACTTTCCAGCAGGTGTATCTTGAGAAATGTGAATTGAATCAAAGCTGGGATTTCTTCCATAAATAGTGAAAAATGGAGACTGCTTTGTTGATGAATGTTCTGCATTATTATAGGCAAATTCAGACAGAGGGAGCCAGGTGTGCCAGTCATCTTGATGGTAACTGACATACATCCAAAGATACTGTTCTAGAATCGGATTTACCCTCTCTGTCTGTCCATCTGTTTCAGGGTGAAAGGAAGCTGAAAGATCTCTTGATATCTTGAGCTGCTGACACAATTGAGTCCAAAATGATGAAACAAATAATGAACCTCTATCACTAACAATACTGATTGGAAGACCATGTTTGGAAAAGACATGATTAATGAATATTTGAGCTAAATCCAAAGCAGTGATTGTTGAATAAGTTGGAATAAATATTGCCATTTTTGAAAACCTGTCTACAACTACTAAAATTGAATCAAAGCTGCTTGACAAGGGCAATTGGGTGATAAAGTCCATTGATAAGGAATTCCAAGGACCAGATGGAATTTGAAGAGGCTTGAGTAATCCAAACTTCTTATGGTGGATGTTCTTGTTTCTTGAACATTGCTGACATGAGGACACATAGTCCTTGATGAATTGATTCATGCCAGCCCAATAAAAATCCCTCTTGATGAGCTTGAGGGTCTTCTCCTGGCCAGGATGGCCAGCCAATGGTGAATCATGACGCCTTTGAAGAATATCCAATTGAACTTCATGATTGCTTGGAATAACTACTCTATCTTTGAACAATAATAATTTTCCTTGAGGTTCAAAAGAATAGTCTGGGACTGATTCTCCTCTTGCTAATCTCTTGAGGATCTCCTTATAGTCTTTGTCTTGCCATACTTGTCTTTGAATCTGATCAACTAAATCTGAAAACATTTCAACTTTTATGGAAAAGAATCTTGACTCTTGAATTTCATTTTACTTGAGAACTTGATGAAAGTTTTGAGGATTCTTGCTGATGAAATCCACCCCCCTCTCTGGGTACACGTCGTCCCGACGTGACAAGGCATCTGGTAAAGTGGCCAGCCTGCCTGGGCGGTAAGTGATAACAAAGTGAAATTCAGACAAAAATTTGGCCCAACGGGCTTGACGACGAGTAAGGACTTTAGAGGACATAAAATATTGGAGAGAACAATGGTCTGTCAAGACCTCAAAGGAATCAGAAAGAGAAAGGAGAAAGGCTCTCCAGCGCTTGAGAGCCCAAACTATGCCAAGGAGTTCCTTGTCATGAATTTCATAGTTGAGTTCAGCTGGTAAGAGCTTGCGACTATCAAATGCAATGGGATGCTTTCCTGAGTCATTCACCTGACTCAGTACAGCACCCAAGGCATAATAAGAGGCATCAGTCTCTACAATAGTTGGAAGAGAAGGATTAACGTGCGAGAGGATAGGAGCAGTGGTGAAAGCTTCTTTGAGTATCTGAAACTGACTAAGAGCTTCCTCATTGAAGATAAAGGGAGAATCTTTTTTAAGGAGGGAAGTGAGAGCAGAGATTTTTTTGGAATAATTTTTAATGAAACAATGATAAAAGTTGGCAAAGCCAAGAAAGGATTGAAGAGCCTTGATGTTCTTGGGCTGAGGCCAATTGAGGATTTGTTGAACCTTTGAAGAATCCATCTTGAGGCCATCACTTGAAACAACATAGCCCAAGTATTCCACACTTGAGGCATGGAATACACACTTTGAGGCTTTAGCAAACAAATTATTGTCTCTCAGTCTTTGGAGAACAGAGGCCACATGTTTAACATGTTCATCCAAAGAGCTAGAGAAGACCATAATATCATCTAAGTACACTACAACAAAAACATCCAAATAATCTGCAAAGATATCATTCACAAGATTTTGGAATGAAGCTGGAGCATTGGTTAAGCCAAATGGCATAACCAAATATTCATAACTGCCATATTTGGTTCTAAAAGCAGTTAAGTGCTCATCCCCCTCTTTGATTCTCAAGAGATTATAAGCACCACGCAGATCTATCTTGGAGAAGATAGTAGCACCGTTGAATACGGTAAGAAGCTGATTCATTGGAGGAACAGGATACCTGTTCTTCCTAGTGACAGCATTAAGTTTGCAGTAGTCAACACACAAACGAAGACCACCATCCTTTTTCTTAACAAAAAGGACAGGTGCTCCTGTTGAGGAGGAGCTTGGTCTAATGAAACCTTTCTCTACATTCTCTGAAATGTAGGCCCGCAGTGTTTCTGACTCATTCCTTGATAAAGAGTAGATAACACCAACTGGAGGTAGAAGACCCTCCAGTTCAATATGATGATCACAGGCACGGTGTGGAGGAAGTTTCTCTGCTTTCACTTTGGAGAATACATCCAAATATTTGTGATAAACAGGAGGGACTACCTTCAGCACATTTTCAATCTCTTCTGGCTCTTCCTCCTCATCCCACTGCTCCTCCAGGGAGGCATGAAAAGATAAAGGAGGAAGGTCCATATCCCCTTGAAAGAGATGAAGTGAATATATAGCAACATCTTCTCCAACATCTTTTATCTCTTTGAAGACTCCATCTCTTAATGGAAGTAATGACTGAGAGGGAAAAATGGAGGGGTTATGGACAGAAGGAGGAAAGGAAGGTGTCTTAAGTTCACCAACCAGAGCAACACTGTTGACAGCAGTGGAAAAGTCATTACTAGTAGAAGAAATAATACCACTAGAATCCTTATGATTAGAATCATAGGTGATCAATCCATTTTTCCAATCAATAATGGGATTGAAATGGTAAAGAAAATCATAGCCCAATATTAGGTCTTCTCCCTTGGGTGAATCTATGATAAAGAAATCCCATTCAAAGCTTGAGAAGGAAGGTAAATCAACAACCCACTTGGTATAATGGGTGATGAACAAGGAAGTGGATTCACTGGAATCCAGAATGAAAAGAGGAATCTTTTCAGGGAGCTCTGACATGGTCAATGAGTACTTGAGAACAAAATTTTTTGCAATAAAGGAGTTTGTAGCACCAGAATCAATGAGAATACTATAAAAAATATCAGAGATTGAAGAAAAAATAAGAAATTTTAAAGATTTCTTGACACTAGTATTCAGAGTGCACAAATGTGCTCTTGAAGGAAATAAGTGAGAACCATTGAACACATCATGATTCCCACTCAGGCTTTTCCCTGCTTGCTAGGGAAGCCTTTTGATGACCCTTGCCTATTCTCAGGCCTCTTGAAGCATTTTTCAAATGGGTGTTTACCACCACAATAATTGCACAAGCCTTCTTTAATCCTCCTCTCCTTTTCAGAACCGATTAATTTATTGTCCTTATTGAGGAGAGCAGCATGAGGCTTGTCTTTGGACACTTGAAAATTCTTCCCCTTCTTATTCTTCTTGTGATAAGGCTTCTTTGATGATGAACTTTGAGGGGGCTTGGAGGAGTTGGATCCACTGATTGGAGGCTTCTTCTCTTGATGACTGCCCTTTTCCCTTTGCCTCTCATGATATCTTGTGTCTAATTCTAAAGTGACATCCATAAGTTCTTGAAGAGTGTCAAAAGTTCCAGGGTGAGAAGCCAATTGGTCCAACAATCTTGATGCCAAGCCTCTTCTATACACATGAATGTAAGCTCTTTCCCCCCAATCTACAATTCTTGACATTAAGCTTCTGAAATCTGCTATGTACAAGGAAACATGCCCACTTTCCTTCATCCTCAAATTGTCCAACTCTTGTTCAGCTTTCCTGACTTCATTGGGGTCACCAAACAGAGTGAATAATTGAGATTCAAATAATGGCCAATTATTGAGGCGGTAGGAAGGGTCTTCATTGGAAATATTTGAGAGGTAAGGTTCAATCCACTTGCCAGCTCTACCAGTAAGAAAAGAAGTTGAGTACAAAACCTTCTTCCTGTCAGAGAAGAAGTTTGCTGGATCATTATGGAAAATTAGTTGACAGGAGTGGATAAATCCTCTTAGCTTATGAGCTTGAGTACCATCAAAAGAATCAGGTGCCTTCATGGATGGAGTCTTGAAAGCAGGGGCTTTGGAATTGTCCCTGGGAGCAACTGCTTGAGTGAGTTGCCCCATGAATTGAGTCATCTGCTCCATCATCTTGAGGAGACTTGGATCAGTTTGAGAGACAAGAGGTTGACTAGAAAGGGCTAGATTAGAACCCTGAGGCACCTCTGGAGCATTTGCCAAGGCATCTGCCACTTCAGTCTCCCCAGAATCATCCTCTTCCACAGACTCTTCCCCCTCCTCATCTTCAACTTCCCCTAATCTTGCTCTTGCACCTTCACACATGCCAGGGTAGCCACCCAAAAGTCCAGAAAAGGATCTTGATCTTCTAGATTTCATTCCACCTCTTCTTGAGGTTGCTGCTCCTTCTATTGGTGGTCCTCTGTCCAAATTTGCACTCAGTTGATGAACTGATGGTGTGCGGTCAAGAGGAGCCCTTGCTGTAGGAGTGAGAACAGCTGGAATCTTCTGGGATCTAGTATTCTTGGCTGGAGGGCTATGCTGAACTGGCATTATAAAAGAAGAATGAATAAAACTTGATGATACTTTGAATAAAATAAGGCTTGACCAAAACAATCAAATGAAAATCTTGATGAACTTGAGAAATCAATCAATAATCTTGAAGTGAATCAATATGAATAAATCTTGAAGAGTGAATATGACAAAGTCAAATTCTTATGAATAATCAATTTCAATCAATAAGTCAAATCAAGTCAATCAAAATCAAATCAATTAAGTCTTGAGGAATTCAATCAATATCTTCAAAAGTCAATTCAATTTTCTTGAGGAATCAAATTCAAATCAATAAATTAAATCAAATCTTGAGGATAAATCAGTTATCTTGAGTAGTCAAATCAAGTCAATCAAATCAATTCAATCAAAGTCAATTCAAAATCTTGAGGTGAAATCAATTTCTTGAGGAATCAATCAATAAATCAATAATCTTGAGAAATTTCCAAAATCCAAAATCACTGAATACCCCAAATCAATAAAATCCCTGAATGAATAATCAATTAACCCAAATAATTCCACTCAAATGACCTGATAAACCTGAATTCAGACAAAAAGAGAAATGATAATGATAATGATAAAGTGAAATGGTCAGCAGAAATTTTGAAATGAGAAAGAGAATCAATTTTCATTTGAATGAAAAGAATGAGATGAAAATTGATGAGAGAGAAAAAATCATAAAATTCATAAAAATCATAAAAATCATAAAATCATGAAAAGATCATAATTGAAGAATGAGAGAAATGAATAAAATGAATGAAAGAAAAGAAGCAATTGTGAGTTAATTAAAATAATGTCACAGGGGCTCTTCTAAAATGAAGAGGGCCTGGCACTCAGTGAACAGACTTACTTATGGAGGGCTCAAAAAGAAATGCTCAAATGATGAGAGTAATGGAGTAAGAGGATAAATTCCTAGTCATAAAATAATAAGTATAAAAGATAAGAGAGACAAAGCAAAAGCAATAATAAAGAGCCAACCACAAATAATCCTGAGTCACTGTTTCAACCTGTTCAGAAAAGAGAAAAGGGATTAATAAGGATATGGCCACCAGGACTCTACTGAACAGGTGAGGGAAGGCTAAGACTAACTTAGTAAATAATAAAATAATATTCCAAAAGTGAGAATAAAATAATATTAAATAATAAATCAACTATTTTAATTAACTGGGGGAAAAACCCCCAGGTCGGTGAAGAGGGGCTGGTATATGTGAGAAATACCAGCCTTGGAGTTTGAGTGTTGAGATACTTGTCTGTATGCTGGAAGAAGTTGGATGTGGGATTGAATCCTGTATTGGTGAATCCAATACAGGTTATACAGTCAATACAGGTATTTGCGCCTGTATTGATTACAGGCCTGTATTTGGTGAATCCTGTATTTGGGTCTTGCCTGTATGAAAACTGTATTGAGGTTTGAAACTGTATTTGGATCTTGCCTGTATAAAAACTGTATTTAGAGAGTCTTGAATGAAACCCCCTTGCTGATTGGGTTTTGAAGGGTATCCATGATATAATGATTTGCTGATGATGATTGGAAATGCCCCTGCCTCCTTGGCTGTGACAGCAGTCTGTGTAGACTTCAAAGACTGCACCCTCCAAAAAATAATGGAGTTTCTCTAGAGCCCAGACTAGACATAGGCACTCAGTCTGGATGGTCCCATACCTGGCTTCTGAATCTTTCAGCTGCCTTGAGATTTAGAAAATTAATCCTTCTCTTGGTTCACCATCCACAATTTGTCTTTGGTGAAGGGCTGCTACTAGGCCTTGACTGCATGCTGCATCTTTATATAACTTGAATGGTAGTTCAAAGTCAGTTAAGATGAGCACAGGTGCATTTGTGAGTTCATATTTGATCCTCTCATATGCATCCCTCCCTTCCTTGGTTATTCCAAAAACTACATCTTTTGAACATAACTTGTATAAAATACTAGTTATGTGTGCAAAGTTCTTAATGTGGTTTCTATAGTAGCTAGCAAACCCAAGGAAAGATTGCATCTCTTTGATGATTTTTTGTACTGGATTCTGCAGTACTGCTGCTACTTTATTCTGGTCAATTTCCAAACTAAGACCTGAGACTTTATGTCCTAGAGCCAGTAACTCTTGTTGGCCAAAATTGCACTTTTTGAGTGAAATTTTGAGATTTATGGGTGTGCATTTAATTAGTACTCTGTCTATGTATTTCAAATGGTCTTCCCATGTCTCTGAGCATATAACGATATCATAAATATATACTACCATCCAGACTTCCAGTATTTCTTCCTGAAATATGGTGTCCATCATTCTTTGGAAATGAGATGGTGCATTTTTGATGCCAAATGGCATCCTGGTATACTCATATATGCCCATATGGCATATTATTCTGAGTAATTTCATGGAGTTTGGTTTGACTCCATTTTGGCGGACGCCTTTCATACAATCCATTTTGGTTTTGTATTTGGCTTTTGCCAGTTTATCCAAGGCATGAGGTATCCTGGGAATAGGGTACCTGTCTACTTTTGTGTAGTTGTTCAGAGCTCTGAAATCTCCACACAGTCTAAACTTTCCATCATGCCAGGTGATTAGGACAGGGGTGGTGATTTCCACTATTTCATTATGTTCATTGATATGTTTCTCAATTCCTTTCCTGGTTTCCAGGCTTGCTGGATAAGGAGGTCTCCTGAGCATGGGTGGATAAGGCCTCTCCACATCCAGATATAGTTCTATATAATGGCCTTTGATCTTGCCTAATGGTTCTTCACCAATGGCAAATGCTGGTCTGTTCTTTCTCAGCATCTTCAGTAAACTTAATTTCTGTTTACTGGTGAGGGTAGTGCTAAACTGTCCCTCTCTGA